>CAXIVM010000761.1:0-19284 GCA_964035705.1 Porites rus
AAGCAGAGCCCGAAAAGTTTCCTACGGTCGAGACCATTGTCATTCTGACGCAACAAATGTTGGCACAGATGACGAAAGTTCCGGAGGAGGCCAAAATTATTCCAAATGGACGAGGGCCCCTACAACCTTTTTGGAATTCCAAAGATCCGATCCGAAGGTTCTTGCCTCATTCCGGCAAGGGAAGAGCAAGGGCAGCAAGCGTGGAGGACGATCCCAACCGCAAAGAGGAAGCTACATCTCCACTGAATGCTATGACACTATGAACAGTGGGCCAAGCGAGGGAAGCAGGGGGTCTTCCCTATTATGCGCCAAATTTGAAGGCAGCAGTGCTAGTGAATCATCTCCTGTTCTTGATCTGTTGCAGACATTTCTCTCACTTCACTATGAGCGACAGTTGGACTGGTGTTGATGGAAATTTTGGGGCTTTGCTGGAAGGGATCTCTTTTGGCTCGTATTGTATCCATTGGGATGACCTTTTCGGACATGATTACCACGGTTGGCAGGTTTGCAATGCAGGCTGGATTGGTACAGAATGGCAACATTTGTTTTTGCCAGACGATCTAGCAGACATGAATTTACTTGTCGACGTAGCACAGTACTTTTTCGTCACTATGATCCTATCTCCCATTCTTGCTTCCTTGATGGTATGCTGGTTAATGGAGATTCACTATATAGCTGTTTCTCTGTCCTTACGTGGCTTGGTGAAGAATGGAAACATGCTTCTTACGCATTTCCACTTCTTGTCGGTATACAATGGCGGGGTCTATACCATTGTGAATGTGATACTGACGTGTGGAAATGCGAACATGGAAGAGGACATGAATGGTGCCACAGGTTGGGGTGTGCATATCCTCACTGCAGTGCACGATGTCTCGATGTGGTTCTTCGGGGTCACTCTCATTGTTTTGTTCTTAGCACATGGGTGGCGACAGTTACGGCAAAGATGTTCTATCCCTTTGTCCAAGGAGGCAAAGGCCGCCCAGTCGAATTTGCTAAGAATGAATACCAGTCGAACTGGCCTGCGTGCTTTAATAGTGTGTACGTGCATCGTGTCAGGAAAATACTCATCTACACACTACATGGTCAGTCATATGCCTCCAATGGGAAATGCAAATTTCTCCGAGCCTTGTGGGAATTTGCATGGTTCTGAGCATCTAGTTGATGCGATAGAAGGCTTTAGTTCTTGGAAACCTTTTTCGACGTCTGGCCAGGTTGCACGACAGTCAGAGTTGCAAGAGGGATCCAATCGAGCTTGTCAATTTTGTACGGTAGTTCGACCACAAAGAGTCACTACTGATATTGCATTTTTGAATCACTCTCCCGACAAGAGCTATGCTGCGGAAGGGAGCAGGTGCCTAACAAGGGGGCTTGGTGGCTCATACCCTCTGACCTGCACCTTCCAGGAAAGCAGACGACACTTTGGTGGAAGTGCCAGTGATGGTGCGAGCAAGAAACCCACCATGAATGTGTGGAGAAGGGAGAGATTTTGGAGGTTGAATAAGGAGAAAACTACGCATGACATGACAAATGATGCTTTGTTTTTGATGCAAAGCTCTTCATGGAAATCTGCGTCGAGCAACTCTGGCTATAGCTCTTGGGAGCGAAGTTGGACGCAAGATGTTGCTCCGCGGATGGACGTATCGTTGTCAGAGGCTTTTTGGCAGCAAGTTGGCACAATCCAAAGACAATTTCCCGATGTTCACCTGTACCTGCACGGGCTCAAGGGGAAACATATAGCAACCAGAGTTCTGACGATTTATGGAAAGAAGAAAGGAATACTTCCAAGTCTACACAGCCGGATTGAACATTTATGGCGCGATCATTATGATCGCAGGGAGTCAGCTTCGCTACACTATGTTGATCCTCAGCCAATCAGTACTGCTATGAATGGACAGGTGCATGTGATTTTGGATCTGTGGCCCAGTCTACAAGGAACACCAGTGCTCTCTCAATGGACAGTTGACGACGAGCCTGGCTGTGCGGTGCAATCGCACCGACTACAACGCGACACACCCTTTGATGAAATCTTGACTGAGTGAGATCTGCCGAGAGAGATTGTGAGCGGCATGAAAGTAACTTATGCCTATCGAGATCGTGGTTATGGACGGCATGATGTCATCCATTATTCCAAAGGAGCTAAATTTGATATTGACCTTGCTTTGGAAAGAGAATGTCCCAGTTCCGAAACTCTCGATGGACGCTTTGTTGCTGAGTTCTCAATTGATCCTTTGCAAGACTCTACCTTTCTGATGCAAGTACGACCGCTTATGGAAGATATGCTCGTTCGACACATCAGGCGTGTTCGGGGTGGTAATGTTAGAACTGATGTGCTGACCTGGATGCATCTTGCTGAGTTCATTCAGCAGCCGCAGAGGGATTTGCGCATTGTCACGCACAACCCTGATTTGCCGATAGGTCATAATATTCGAAGTCGATGGGTGCACACTTTTGGGCGTAGGTCATGTTATATCTTTCCTGTTTGGCCATCTCCCAGTAGTGGTAGAGGTCCTGAGCCGCATTTTATTGTCACCACATACAGTGGACATGGACTGTTGCCGTGCATTGATTGAGTACGAAACAAGTCGAAGTTTCCGTCAGGCAAGTTTTGTATTTCGCACCCGAAATTGGTTGTCTGTTCAGCAGATCTTTGCCCGAGTTAGTCCTCAGAATCAATGTGTGTGGAGGACAGAGTGCACACTTCGATGTGGTGACACATACTATGAATGGCATTCAATATGTTCCCTTGTACGAAGGAATCTACCTCAGGATGATGGAGATTGATAGAGACAGTTCCACTGAGGGAAGCGAAACCTGTGATGACAGTGAAGAGCTTGAACAAATGTCCCGAATAGAGACAATCAGTTCGCAAGCGGAGTCAACAGGGGAAATAGAACATGTTTCCTTGATGCAAGGTGAACTTTCCTGGCAGGTGCAATTCGATGAAGAAGAGGAGGCCTTCCAGCAAGCATTGACGGAACTTCCGTCCACGGTAGGTGGCATGAGGGATGTCTCTGAATGCGTGATTCCTGCGGCCACAGGAACGGTGGATGCCTTCCGATTCTTTTTGGATTCGCACTTTGACATGAATGAAGTCATTACACACACTGTCTATACTTGGATTGTCACTAGCCAGGTGGCTGTTGTTGCTCGGGTTTGTGTGATTGATAGGCGACGTTCTGCTACGGAAACTGTTCTTGCGGAATGGAAAGATACAGAGCAGGACTGGCCCATTTCGTTTGCACTCGCCGAGCCACAGCCAGCTCCTCTGACTTTACGAACCTATCCAATCGATGTTGTGGGACTTCTTCGTACGCAAAGATTTCGGCAGGAAAAAGTCTATCTCATTGACATCCTTTATGTTGGACAGCCTAGACGTGTTGCTGTCCTATGCCAGCCCGGAGATTGTCTCAGAGACATAATTTCTAAAGTCGGTCTAGGACACTACTGTCGACTAGAGGGAGTTCGTTGTTTCCTGACCTGGAATGACGAGAATGAAAACAAGGTATGGGAATATGATGACCTGGTAGATGAGAAGCACGCCAGTGCCTTTCAGCTTCATCTCCGAGGTCAGCCGAGAAGAACCATTTCTGTCAGAAGTCAGGCTTGTAATTTTGTGCAACTGAAGTCTGTCGTCCATGCTTCCACTTCAATACTGCACCAATATGCAAGACAGTGGTTTCAGGACGAAGGGATGATCACCCTCTGGATCCACCTAGAAGGAATGTTGGTGCAGGAGCATTCTGTGATTTGTGGATTTAAGAAGGGTTCTGATATTTTCGATCAATGCGCAGCCATTTGGGAAGACATGAGATTGGCAGGACCGGTTCAGATGGTCCCGATTGAACCGCCGCCAGTTTTTCTGGTACTCCCTCGGCCACATGCCATTGGATTTGGAATTGCTATGGCAGAACACCTGCCGGTGTTATGTCAGGTCTTCCTAGGGCGTCGAACCAATCTAGTCTCGATCTTACTGGACGGTCGATTTCCGCCGATTGGTGTAGCTGCCCTTTTTCAGCTTGCCAGCCCACAGAATGATTGTGACTATGGGGCTATGTGTTATGCCATCTACACTGATGTTAGATATCAATACTTCCATGACATTCCCATTGTGGGAGGTACTTTCGTGAAACTGCATGAATTACCTTACGAAAGTGACTCAAGTACTTCCTGTGGATCGGGAAGTGTGGGGATATCAGAAGCTCTCACTTGGGAGAATACTTTCACTGGAGACAACACTGCAACTCCAGAGAGGGTTACATTTCCAGAGGATGCTTCATTGCAGGATGATAGTGTCGGAGACAACACTGCAACTCCAATGGATGCACCTCAGTCGGGAGAAGAAGGAGAAGTGAATGTTTTATTTCAGGCATATGTCTCTCCTCGAGCATTCCATGCGGACTGGCCACCTGAAGTGGAAGATGCTATTGAGACTGATGACGAATGGGAAGAAGTGATGGATATGCTTTCGTTCCACACGTCTGTTTTTGGTTTTGAGAAGCTCAGTGACGAAGTGCTAGCATACCACGAGGCGTTTGGACGCTTTCCCACTTTTGAGGCTCTTTTTGTGAATGATCGGCTTGAGGAGTCATCTTTTCATTATAGAGCACAAGACTGGGGAAGAGAGGCATTTGTTGCATCGGTTCGTCTTTTCCTTGAACCAGTGATAGATAGGAGAGAATTTTCTGCCATTGCCTTTGTGCAAGAAATTCCTACTCCTTATGAACAGGGGGGTAATGACCACATTTTCATCATCGCTGAACGATCGTATGCTCCTTTGAGGGTCATGATCTGTGTGGTGATTACTTTTGATCTGGATGACGGGCCTGAGATCTATGCCTTGTCGGTACCTCAGTACATCTGGAGCAAGGATTTGGTCAGAGACCTCCAAATGGAGGGAGTATGCAGAGACCCTCGTTTCGAGTGTTCCCTTCGACACGGTTTGCTTGAGATGCCCACAATTGTTGCCTGGCAACCTTATCAGGGCATGAAGCTGAATCTGGACATCAAGATGTTGCCTTGTGGGCGCCATCCTGACAGATTGCACATCATGGCATCTCAGGTGGACATCACCCATGTAACGCAAGAGAGTACTCTTGATGATGGTGTCTCTTTTATGCAGCAAGAGAGTATAGTGGAAGGAGAAAGTGATTGGCCGATCACCTTGTCCACTCAGAGGAATGATACGGAGAGCCTTTGTAATGGATACTCTTCTCGAGGGCCAACAGA
Source organism: Porites rus (assembly GCA_964035705.1). Lineage (NCBI taxonomy): Eukaryota > Metazoa > Cnidaria > Anthozoa > Scleractinia > Poritidae > Porites > Porites rus. The sequence goes on from CAXIVM010000761.1 coordinate 5,227, forward strand.
CATTGTGCCACATTTTGTGAATCAAGCTCAGCACCTGGAAGACTTGCGAGAATGGTTACTGGCACTTCTGGGACGAGATGATTCGATCATCCTCTATGTTTTTGAGCGCATTGAAGAAGATGTCTCAACATATCGAATTTCTATCCGGGCAGAAGTTCTACGCCGACAGCCTGGCTTTGCACATTGGATCCGAAGGGAACTTGCTGCTTTGTGGAATGTCCATGCAAGGATTTTTCCACTTTCGCCGGCCCCGTTTACGGATCTACGCATTGCTGTTTTGCTGCCCAGAGCTTTTGGATTGGATGTCCCAGTTCTGCTGGAAATAAATGATGGACAAGACTCTTGGAGGGAGATCCATGTGAATCAACAAGCAGTCACTATCAACAGCCTTCTTTGGAGATCAAGACTGCCTGCAAGTGTTCCTTCCACATTGTCATACCAAGCGATGCTAGTGGGTGAACCGGTGGAACCACATGATTTGGTGCCATGCAGCCCTGGACAATGGGTCACAATTGTGGCTGGGCATCTTGGTCAACTGTGAGCTAACGGAACCACAGCCTCGCCCTTTGATCCAGGGCTGCCCTCATTGACTAGTCTGGCGAGTAGGCAATCAGCATCGATGCGGAATGACGTACAGACTGAGGAACCAACTGAGGAAACCGAGACAAACACTGTGGAGGAGCACACGCTGATGCAGGTTGTAGTGGAACGACCACTAGCTGCACTACAAGTTGTTTCTGGGTTCTTGAATTGGGAGCAGAGGGATTCCATACAGCAGCAATATCGAACTTTCCAGATTGAACAGGTCCCAGACTTGGAGAGTCGGGCCATACAGACCTGGAGTGATGTCTGCCAATCGGAGCGCCCTCTGGTGGTTATTGTTTCTCCCTATGTCCAACAGGCAGGTATTCAGCTGCCCGCAGTCATAGTGGTGGAATACATCAACCAGCTGTACCAACCTGTTTTCATTGACTTGGAGACCGCCGATATGGAGATCAAAGGGGTTTTTCTTCTGAGAGACCTTGCTGGGCTTTCCACCAATGACGTGTTTGACCAGGTTTTGCCACAGCATAGATGTCGCACAGTGGCAAACTGTTTTGTTTGGTTGCAAGGGCACTGGTATGAGTGGGATGAGGAGTTCCAGATTCGTGCTGGTGATTATTTGCAAATGCTTGAATACACTGAAAGTGATGATGAGCATTCAACGCTGTGTGGCACGGATGAACAGAGTAACCCAACAGCTTCGGAGGAAGTGAGTGAGGGCACTGACTGCTTAAGTTTGCTGCAGGCTCAAGCTTGGCATCGTGAATCAAGGACAGGGCTACCACCTCCGGGTAATGGTGTTTTCTGGGAGTCGAAACGTCTTGATGCATTGGATGATCTTTTGCATGGCCAGGATGGGGATCATGTGGTAGACTTTCCAGTTGTTTCAAGGATGAGGCCAGTTCCCACACCAGCCCGTTCGAGAGTACTACCCAAAGTCATCAGCCTCCATGACGAGCTGATCAACAACCAAAAGCCTGAGCTTCAGATTCATCTGGGCCTCTCCATGAGTGAAATTGATCAGCTCCTGGATCTTGATCCAGTTGCAGAACAGTTGGAGGTGCTTTTTGATATCTCCACATTGGATGATCCAATCCAGCAACAATTTCGAGCAGCGCAGAATCCTGCTGAGTCACAGGCAGTGCGAATCTATACTGATGGCTCATACATCGATGGATCGGCTACTTGGAGTTTTGTGGTGATTGCATGCTACCAAGATCGGAACTGCTTTGTGGGATATCAGTCGGGCTCGATTCCATTGCAAGGATATGTGGACTGTTTGCTGGACACGCATGGCTCTGCGGTGTGTGCAGAGCAACACGCCCTAATCTGGGCCACTTGGTGGCTGCTGAGATATTGGCGACTTGCTGATATTCACACTCCCATTGTTTTTCTATGGGACTCCCAAGTAGCGGGACGCCAAGCTGAAGGGATATATGGCACATCTACTGCCTTGGGGCGGCTTCTCAGAGGAATGCAAATAGCACTGCAACAGCTTACACCGGAGGATGTTGGACATTTACATGTCCCTGCGCATTGTGGACATCTCTACAATGAGGTTGCGGACACACTTGCGAAGCAAGCGCATGTCAAGCGCCCAGCTTGTCCGGATCAGGGGCTTCTATTGCAGCTTGTCAGTAAGCTTGGACATCTAGATCACCTATGGCTACTGTTGCATCGATCTTCAGCGATTCCTGTTGGAAATCAGGGCAGTCTTCGCTGGCGGCCGGCCAGTATGACTGCTTTCCCTAAAGAGCTTTTGATTGCACGACTGTTGCCTGGGGGGAACAAGACAGGGACTGCAGTGACCAAAGCATGCTTTTTGCAGCTGGCTTCGTATAATGCACTGTCTTTATTGGGAGATCGAAACGATCAAACTCTCCATGCAGAGCAGGGTCGAGCACAGCTGTTAAGGGACCAATTTGAGAGTAAAGGCATGCATATTGTAGGAATACAGGAAGCCAGAACAGATCCTGGAATGATAGTTTCGCATTCACACCTCCGGTTTTGTAGTGGTAAAGCAGAAGGTGGCCTGTATGGAGTGGAGCTCTGGGTTTGCCGGAGCATTCCAATTGCTGATGGCATCGGGTTTCACCCTGGTGAGTTCCTTGTTGTCCATGCTGAGCCACGAATGCTTTTCGTCAAATACCAGGGCCAACTAGGTGCATTCTGCCTTTTGGTAGCACATGCGCCTCACACTGGGATTGAAATTTCAGAAAGAAAAGAATGGTGGGAGCGATTGCAGGAAAGATTCTCTACAATAGTAGGTCAGCTTGAGTGCCTTGTTTTTCTTGATGCGAACGCAACGGCTCCAACAGAAATGACTGTGCATTTTGGTGGTCATACTCATGACCTGCCAAACAACAACACATCTTTTCTGGAGGCTTTTGTGTCTCACAATGCCTTGTTTGCGCCGTCGACCTTCGAGGAATTTCAATATGGCCCCGTAGAGACCTGGACCCACAGAGCAACTGGGAGAAGATCCCGAATCGATTATGTTCTGTTGCCTTTGTCCTGGAGATGGGCCCAGCTTGGTGCATGGGTAGATGCGGATATCCATGCTGGACATGCGGGATTCGATCATGACTGCACATGCCTCAGCGTGTCTTGGCAACAGCTTTTATCTCGGCATTCCCATGCAAAACGCATTGACGAAGTAGCATTAAGGAATCCCGAAAATCAGGATGCAGTTCGTGAAATATGGGCATCATGTCCACAGCCAGACTGGGACATGAATGCATCCCAACATGCTGCTTTAGTTACTGAGCATTTGCAGCAAGAATCTCTCAGGCTTTTCCCCAAGCAGTCAGGAAGGCAGCATAGAGAACATGTCTCACCAATCAGCAAGGAACTCCACCGACGAATGACACGTCTTCGGCGAGCACTATGTACTCTTAAGAAGCATGACAATTTTGCCCTGTGCATTGCAGTTTTTCGAGCCTGGAGAGCCTGGAAAAAAGGCAAGGGTTTTCGAGATGCCGATCAGGAGTGGAGTAAACTGCTCTCATTGGCGATGGCCAGACAAGCGCGGGAACTGAAAAGTGTCTCCTGTCAGTTCCGCAAACAGCTTCGGCTCGATCGTAAGTCCTTTATTGTGGGGGTTGCGGAAGATGCCAGGAACTCCAAACCAAATGAAGTCTTTGCTGCCCTCAGGCCTGTTCTTAAGCCATCCAAAAAGCAAACGACCTTTCCAAGGCCGCTTCCTGTGTTACAGGATGAAGATGGGGTGACTCTGGAATCCATTGAGGAAGTGAATGCCAGATGGATCCGACACTTTGCTCAACTAGAGGCTGGGAAAGAAGTGGATGTCGCTGACTTTGTGTGCCGCATGTTGCAGAGACAGCAAGACACCTGCAAGCCGGCTGAGTACCTACTTGAGGACTTGCCGAGTCGTCTTGAGCTTGAGAAAGCTATTCGGAAGATGCGCTACCGAAAAGCGCCTGGGCCAGATCGCCTTCCAAACGAACTTTTGAAAGTTAGCCCGGGTGATGCGGCAACAGTGCTCTATCCGATTCTGCTCAAGATGATTTGTCGCTTGGAGGAGCCACTCCAGTGGAAAGGGGGACAAACCTTCTCCCTATTCAAAGGTAAAGGGCAGCATTCTGACTGTCAAAATCATCGAGGCATTTTACTCACCTCGGTGTTAGGAAAAGCCATCCGTTCCTCTATTCGTACTAGATTGAATGAGCCATACCTGGTAGCCACTGATGACTTGCAATTGGGTGGCAAGCCCACGCAGCAGGTCCTGTTTGGAACACAGGTCTCGCGCCTTTTTGTAGACCGAGGCAAACGAAAGCAGATTAGTACAGCCATCCTTTTTTGCGACGTACAATCTGCGTACTACCGTGTTCTGAGACAGATAGCGACAGGAGCGCACCTGACAGATGAAGATCTTGCTTTAGTACTGCATAGGATGGGCCTAGGCCCCGAGTCCATGTCACTCATCCATGATTGCATACATCAGAAATGCGCATATCAAGAGCTAGGAGCTGGACCGGTGCAACATCAGGTACTCCAAGAAACTTTGGAAGGCACGTATTTTACCTATACGGGCCATGAGTTCATTCAGACTCATCGAGGCACCCGGCCGGGTGACTCGTTAGCGGACATCGTTTTCAATTTGGTTTTCTCGCAGGTTTTGTCCGAGGTTCAAAAAGAGCTTGAAGCCAATGGGTTGATTTTGTATGTCTGCGCTCGTAGTGACCGAAACCCGTATACAAATGCTCCAACAGAACATGTACTACCGATGTTTCAGGTGACGTGGGCAGACGACTTGGCCATTTTAGCCGAATTCGATAGGGCTACACAAGTTGAGAGTCGCCTGGCGCTGATTTCCTATGTTCTGCTGCAACGACTGCATAAATACGGAATGAAGGTATCCATCGGTGAAACGAAGACTGCTGCTGTAGTATCACCGAGGGGACCAGGAGCCGTCGCTCTTCGTCGACGCTTGTTCTCTTCGACCAAAGCAGTCTTTCCAGTGCTGCTGGACGATGAGTTGATACAACTCCCATTGGTCTCAAAATATCGTCACTTAGGGGGTCTTGTTGATGCCAGTGGAAGCATGTTACCAGAAATCCGAACTAGGTTTTCTAAGGCACGAGCAGCCTTCTGGCGGGCTGCCAAGCACGTTTTCCGACAGAGGCGAGTGCCTTTGGAAACGCGCATGATGATCCTCAAGTCGACAGTACTTTCCATAATGACTTGGGGGGTTGGAGCCTGGGTTGAATTGAACCACCGTGAGCACCAGGCTTTCATCACTTCGGTCTGGAATCTGTATGTTATGATGTTGCCTAGGTCCATTGTAGCACCATCCCGAGATGAGATCCGATGCTACCTCAATTGTGAAGATCCTGAGGATCTGCTAAGGGTTGCTCAATTTCGTCATTTTGGAGCATTGCTGCGAACTGCCCCGAGTATCTTGTGGTCCTTAATCGCAGAAGATGAAAGTGCGATGCACATGTATCACAAAGCCCTGGCTTGGGCGTATTCTCTTTTGGGCCGGGATTCACCGGTAAGAGATGTCCTCGATGGGGAAGCCTGGCAGAATTTAGCAGCACAACCAGCCCAATGGGCCCGATACGGCCGAACAGCGCTGTATCGGGCAACACAAGCCAGGCTACGCAATGCAGCCACTACAAAAGCTCATCGAGCTATCTTTGACATTCTGAAGCATCATGAGCTCACAGATTCCTTGGTGAAGACCCGGCATAGCCATCATATTTGTGTGATCTGTGAGAAGGTTTTTTCGGCAACTCAAGGATGGTTCTTACATGCATGCCAGAAGCACGGCTACATTAGTGAATCCAGCGAGGTTGTACAGGGACAGACATGTCATTGCTGTGCAAAGGTTTATCTGACGAAAGAGCGCTTGAGACATCACTTGCGATATAGTGCTGAGTGCAGAGCTTTCTTTCGACAGAACAGAGGGAACCTGCCAGATTCTGGTGCAGCGATGTCGCAACATCCACAGTTTCCGTGGTATCGCCTGCAGCAAGGGGGTTTCAGTGGTCCACAGCCTGTGAATCGCGATGCTGTGAAAGTTCGCGAGAGTTTACAAGAGGCATTGCGCACATTCCTGTGTCCTGAGCAAGATGGCCATTTCCATGAGGAGCTCATTTTTGCTTTGAAGGCAGCGTGTAAAGTTCCTGTTCCATTCGAGACCATTCGTTCTGCATTATGGTGCTGGCTACAGGATTTCGAGAGGACCGATTCCCGGATCTTCAAAGCAGGCTGCGAAGTGCATAGTTGGCTTGAGAATCTTGCGACACAGACGCATCTTGATGATGTGCAGGATGGGGACCACATGCTAACAGATGAAACCAGTCGACGAGCAATTACTTGCAAGGCAACTGAACAAAAGTTGCGAAGTTTTTTGCCTTCGGAACTGATCATACTGCACCTCTTTAGCGGAAGGAGGAGAGAGAGGGACATCCAAATGGAACTGGAAAGCCTGCCACTCCCTGAGGGAGTTGTGATGACAGCGGTCTCTGTTGATGTCGCTATCGACCCGAGCCGCTGTGACCTCTCCAAGGATGACCAGCAGAAGTTGTGGCATGATTTGATCCGCGGAGGTTCTGTCGCCGGGCTGTATGGCGGACCGCCCTGTGAATCCTGGAGCATTGCTCGTTGGGAACAACTTACGCATGGGCTACAACGAGGACCTCGTCCAATTCGCTGTGATCCTGAGCTATGGGGTTTGGATAGCCTCTCCAAACGGGAGGGTCAGCAAGTTTTCATAGGAAACGTTTTGATGCTCTTCTGCTTGAAAGCTGTCCTTTTGCAAGCCCTCACAGGAGGTTTTTCGTGGTTAGAGCACCCCCGAAATCCGCATAAGAGTGGAACGCGACACACTAAGGCACCATCTATTTGGATGACTCAAGTCATTAGGTGGTTTCAAGAGACTGGTCTCTTTGCTTTCTTAGATGTGTTGCAAGGGTACTTTGGGGCGGACAGCCCAAAACCGACCACTCTTATGTTGTCTGGGGTTGAGCTCCCCGATGCACAGCACTGTGAACGTTCTTTGCGTAGTGCTACTTGTGCCAAGGGGTCCAACATAGGTCTAGAAGGAGGGAAGTGGCGTACGAGTCATCTCAAGGAGTATCCGCCAGCTTTTTGTCACTTTGGCGCCTCCCTCTTTCGACTATGGTTGGACCGACAGCCGGTCCGGACTGAAGCGTTCGCAGAGTCGACAGAATGGCTCAGGAGCTTGGTGCTGACCTTTGAAGATCAGCAGCTCCTCGAACCCAGACCGGACTTTTTTGCAGGCAATTAACGAATTCGCCCAGCAAGACGCTGAGCTTGACGTCGAGCACTATGCGTCAATGGAAATGGAAAATTATGTATTTTTGACACATGTATTTTGCAAATGCTTCACGCCACTTGATGCTGATTGTCACGTGTCGAGCCACCAGGAGTCGCATGCGAAGCAGCAAGAGGCTCTGAAGAGTGCAGAGGCCTGGTTTAGTCAGGAGCGATCACTCTGAACTTAGAGACAGAGAGCAAGATCTAGAACAACTGCTTCCCCCAGCAGCAAGGGTTTGGTTTCCCCGAGGACTTTAGCAATGTAGATGATACATCCTGCTTCGAAACACATCCTTCGCTCAAACAGGCCAACTATCAGCAGCTCTTGAAGAGCACCACGCTGCAGTGAGATGGCCCAGTTGTTCCAAATTTGCACATCATTCAGCTGAACACATTCAGGAAATTCTTCGCTTCTGATGCTTGAGTCTTCATGAGGTCTGTGGGTGCAGGTGCAGCTGGCAAGGGCCCTTTTTCTAAAGGTAAAGACCTTTCAGACAGTATATTTTTTGGCAATTATTTTTGGACCTTGGAGATGTTGCAAGCCTTCAGCCTGATTGGGTTTCTTATGGAATTTGTGTCATTGAGGCCTCAACCTGACTGGGGGGAGTGTAAGATCAGAGTTTTGTGCTACAATGACACGAAGCGTCGTGTCATCCACAAGCCTATACTGTTCCAGTTTCCGGAATCGAGTGTGCAAGAGCAGCCGTTTGATCTTGACGGGTGATAATGCAAATGCAAATTGCCCCTGCACCCCTGCCACAACCCGGGAAAGTGGGTACACATGAAAATGCACCTGCATTGAAAATTGATTAAACCCACTGAAAATCTCACTGAACATAGATTAAAACAAAAAAAATGCTGAGCGGTCTCGCCGCACCGATGTGCCGTCTCTCCGAGGTACCGTGGCACCTGTCCGCAGTGGCGGCAGCCGTGGGCATCGCAATGTGTTCATTCAGCTGGCCCTGCACATAGAACTCACAGGGGAAAAGGCTCAAAAGACAGGGGGAAGTGGGATGTGATGCTTTTCCACTAGCCAGCTTGGGCTAGTGGGCATGTGTCTTTTCGTTGGGGGCCATTTGGGCTTGAGCGTCGTTGGTTTGCGAAGTTCACTTCATGAGCGCAGAGAGTTGCATATCATGCAGGTGATGTTGTAAGGAACCCCGCAAGAAGCGGAAGGGTGTTGAACCTGGCACGAAACAGCGACCTATTTCAAACCCTCGTTGAGTACCTATGTATGGCTGATGGATTGGAGTCCGACAACTCCAAGGAGGCGGCCTTTTCGTGCACAGAACCGGTGCCATTTGTGCTGCCTTCCCTCCGCTGAACCAGGCAGAACTACTCCACGCCTTCCGCCTCCTTCAAACGCAGACCTTGCAAAGCCCGACAGCTGCCAATGAGCAGAAGAGGGCGGCCTGGCTGCAGCTTTGCTGAGCCCTGCTTGCCCCTTATGGTGTCGAATGTGTGCCCAACTTGTCAACAACAATCAACGAGAAGTCGATTGGGGGTGTTCAGACAGGTGCAACGCTCCAAAGTCCATTCATGCAGATTCTCTTGTCTAACAACGATTGGGAGTCATGTTTTTGACAAAGCTTGCTGCTGTCTTACATTGGGAGCACCAGGTGGTTTCAATTGATTCATGTCCAAAGGCATTGCAATCTTGCAGCTCTGGGTTTGGGGATTGTTTTTTGAGGACAAGTGTTCCACATTATTTCCACGCTGGCTGATTGCAGTGAACCTCTTGTTCGTGCTCTTTTGTGCCAGCTCCTGAGAAGTCAGCAGTGGGAGATTGCAGCAGTGTCGGTTTCACAAATCTTGCGTTGCTAGTTGTTTACCTCTGCAATTTCCGCGTCGGTCTGCACACAAATCATTGGCTTCGCCTTAGGTCTTGCTGGAAATCTGCCTCCATCCACCCTGCCTGCGCAGCAATCCCGACCTAAAATTGAAGTACCCAGCTCAAACGGCTTATGCGACTCTGATTACTTTGGTCTTCGGCCTGACCCAGCTGCTGAACGGCGTGCGATCTTCCTTCGTGCTGCTGGGCTGGCCCTTTAGAGACGATGCTGTAGATTGTGATGGATTATGACCCATGACCCGATTTAGGGAGCAGTTCTGTAGTTTGAGAATTGCAAGGATTTGCATGGATTTGTCATCAGACTCGTTTCTTTGAGGTTTGCCGGCTACCTGGCGGTCCTGGCCATCTTCGGCATTGTGGGTCACAATGACATCGTGCAAGGCTTCAGGCGGCCTCTTGGCTCAACTGCCTTGCAAAAGACAAAATCTGTCTTTGGGAGGAGCTGTTCTCACTGCTTGCTAAGTATTTCCAAGGCTAGGCCCTTGGCTGCCTCAGCTGCAGTTCGTGATCATTTGTGGTATTCACGATTCAGGAGAAGTGCTCATGCCGCTCATGGTGTTCAATAGTTCTTCCCTGCTTGGGCAAGTTTTCCCTCAGTTTCTTCAGATGCAGATGGGAGGAATACTCGAGTTTTCCCTTCTGCGGATGTTGGGTGGCCAACACAGAGAAGAGTGTGCCTTGGCCACACTCTCTAAGATGGACACCAGCTCCGTGTTCAAAGCATATTCCCCAGTTCTGCAAGCATGAGAGAAACTGCGAAATGCCAACGCCGGTGCTATCAAGTTTGTTGGTTCTCGCTCAGAACTGCCAGCAGTGCAGGGACGTTTCCACGAGCCCGGCTTTATTTGGCTACTTTGTGTATGGGAGTTGCTTGACAGAAGTGGCTGGAAGTCAAAATGTTGCATGCTGCGTCCATAAGATTGGCAGCTTTGCGTAGAAATGTAGGAACAAAAACGATCAAACACGGACATGTTGGCGGTTGGCTCGTTTGTCGCTCTGTCCATTTTGAGAGTGAATTGAGATGCTCACCCAGTCATTGCCAGTGTTCGCGGTGCTGATATGCGCAGGCTTTCGTTGGCGCGACCACCACCATTACTGTTGGAACGCCGGTGATCATTCAATGGGCAAAAAGCCACAGCTTTCAATTGCGGCCTTTGCTGCTGACCCTGGGCATGCTTCTCTAGATATGCATGATGTGCTGTATATGCTGTAGGCTTCCAAAGCTGTGTGGGCACCGATGTCTCAACACTTGGTTTCCCTAAGAATCCAGGAGCTGTTTCACACACTTGCCTTTCACACACTTATCTTCTTCTTGCCTTGCCCCCTTGACGGCCTATCCCCTGCAAAAGTTGCTGGAGAGAACCTGCCAAGGATGATGGTCGTAGCGGCGACTTGTGGAAATTCGGTCTTCGTGACCAGCAGCCCTTCTTCCATTGCCATTCGCGACATTATGCCGCCTGGTCCGGTAGCAAAAGTGAGCGCGAGTCCGGCTTGGCAAGAATCTGAGTGCTAGCTAGACACATTGCTTCTGTTTGTGAAATGCACACATGCATATGACGCGTGCATACGTATGACCCATAGCATGTGGTCAGAGCAGGTCAAGAAGGAAGGGGTCAGAGTCCACCGTGCTTCCATTTGTGCTGTGTGCTGTGCGACTGAGATGTAACTCTGACACCGGCTGTGAGCTGAAGTCCCAGGCCTTTCTCGCCACTCGGCTCGGACGCGGCATCGGCGGAAACGGACCGAGTGCCGACTCTCCACCGTGGGCGGCTTCGAGCCACGAGGCCTTGACCAATGCAGCGATCCTGGGCCTCTATGTGGTGATGATTGGGGAGGTGCTCTCCAGGAAGGATCAGCAGCCCCGACTCCCACAGGCACAGGATCGAACCCTTGCGGTTTCAAATCGGCAGATGCCAAGATCGTTTCAGACCTTTTGCCAATGAAAGAGTCGGGAGTTTTGACCCAGATCGGGCCATGATGAATACCGCCCAACTCAGTTGGTTCGGAGTGCACCGGAGGTGCACTCCTGTTTTCAGACGGTGAGGCCCAGCGGCGCACTGGCTTTAGCGATCCTGAGCTTACGAGCTGCCGGTTGGAGATGCCAGAGGCCGTGCTGCGACGTCTTGCGGCGCCTCGCGACGCCTGGCGGTGTGTTGGGGAGAGATGATCCCAGAGAAGGACCTGCTCCATGGATGTCCGTGCCCCTGGTGGCCCAAGGACCTGAAGGAGGTTGCATTCACCTGACTGGATTGGGTAATTACTGTATGGAGAATGCATGGCATTTCTTTTGGTTGGCTTGCGGGTTCTCACTGCTTGATTAGGGTTCTTTGCGTTTGGCTTGCCGATATCACTTTTCGTGTTTCTTTGGGCTTTGGCTTGCGGGGTTTGCCTCTTTAGGGTTCCTTTGGGCTTTTCTTGTGGAGTTCGCTTCTCCAAGGTTTCTTGGGGCTTGGTTCTCTAAGGTTTCGCAACCTGCACCCGACCCCCAACATCTGGCATCCAGCCCCGCCACCCGAGCCACCCGCCATCCGGCATGGCGCTCGGCATCCGCCACGGCAGTCGGCATCCGGCACCGACCAAAAAAAGGTATATACTCCTCCAGGCTCCAGCAAGTACCCAACCCCATTTACAACATTTTGCTACCCTTCTTCTATCCTGTGACATCTGCCAATGGCAGCATCAATGACAAGCACCAAAAACAGCCAGGGACCATGGGACAAACATGTTGGCGATAGCTTAGGCTTAGAAGATGACACCACGACGACACCATGACACCATGACCAGCCCTTGTTGAGCCGTTTTTGCTCAGCAAACGAGGTGCTCTCTGGTGCTGATGCCTCTGAATCGGAGGTCTCTGACCTGGCAAGCTGTCTGAATCGGAGCGGTCGAGGGGTTTGGTGCCTGGGTGACCTCGAAAGGAGGAAAATCGATCGGAAAATCATGGAAAATCCTTTTTGCAACTGCTCAGTGGGAGGTATGTGTGGCACCCGAGGCCTGAGGTAAAGGCTTGTAGAGGGGGACGCTCCATTGAGCATCAGCAATCACCCCGGAGATGTAAACATGCAGCTTGGTGGCTTCGAAGTCATTGTGTCGTCGAACTCCTCAGGACCTACTTCCCTATGCCGTGGGCTGAGTTGAGGAGTTGAGGTGGTCAGACCACTTGACATAGGGCAAGTGAGGAGCAGGTTTTCAGTGCGAGTTTGGTTCGGCCACGGCCAAGGAGCTTGATTTCGTGATTGTGGCGGGATCTCTGATTTGTGGGCACACCCCCCGCTCTGCCGGCTTTATGAATCTGAAGGAAGTGGCAATTCAGAGAATCTCAAGGTGCACACGACCGCCCTCCGCGCGGAAGTGAAGGTTGGTGTCAAATCTACTACTGTGGTGGCACCAATGGATTTGTGAATGCAGTTCAGCAAAGAACGTCTGTGTTTTCAATCCTGGTCCACCCTTTGGCCCTGCAATGATCAAGTGTTCCGGTTGGCTTTGAGGCTTGAGGCGTGCCACTGCAAGAAGCAAACATGGAAATGGAATGACATGGATACAATGCAAGTCAGTGTATGTGTGTGTGTGTGTCACCGTGGTGTGTCCTGATTCAGGCTTCTCAATAGCGCCACAGATAGTCCAGCCTTCCGGTCGGCGGAGGGCACGTTGGATGAATGGGTCTTGGACTCCGGGGACCTGATTGCGACCCGACTCTTGGCCCATGCACTTCTAACATGGATCCCTAGTAGTCCTTGCTCCTGGTAGCGATGCCAGGAGCCCCTAGTAGCGTCCTTTGCTCCTGGCATACAACAAAGATCAGCTCATGTTTCTGCACCATGTGCGGTTCACATGTCTGCATGAATGTCCTCGTCCTCGTCGCTCGATGTTTCGAGGATGCTCAGCAGCTGGCGTTGTGGCGATGCGCCGATATCCTGGGGTCTTTGTGATGAGAGGACCGAGTTTCAATACCTCTGGGAAGGAATTCTCCCGTGTGAAGGTTTCTCCTTTTCATCGCAGAAGATTTAGGGATTTCTATGCACCAGGACTTTAGGTGTGGAAATGTGGGTGACCTCTGTCCAGCCTTCTCACCTGCCATGTCACAGATCCCTTTCATCCAGCCTTCCAGGACTGCACTGCCATCAGGCTCTGGGTGGACGACGCCACGAGAGACGCCTGTACGAAAGCGTGGCTTGACATTTCCATACCAGCTTCAGCTCTTTGATGGTGCCAATGGTGCCATGGCTCCATTAGATAGCTCCAAGGTGATTGCAAGAGGCAGTGAGGTGATTGGAAGAAGCCTGGAGGCGGGAATGCTTTGAAAGGTCATCACAAGAAGCCAAGCGAGCGAGCGAGCGAGGGAGGAAAAGGATGCAAGGCCTGTTGAAAGGGGCAAGACTTTGATCCTTGTCAAGGGTTTGCTTGATTGCATTGCGAGGAGCTGCTGGGGCTGCCGAGCATGTCAGAAGCTACGCCAGCCCCTGAGATCTTGGCACCTCAGACGCAGGGTGCTCGCATTTGTGGGCCATAGACTCACCATGACTCACTCTAAATTAAAAAAGTCCTTTCCGCAACTCTCCATTCTTCTGAAACTTTTCTTCCGCAACTATTTGGTACTTTTCCGCAACTACTCTTCAGAACCTATTCTTCAGAAACTATTCAGAAATTAGTTCGCGATCTTCAGAAACTATTTGGCGATCTGCAGGAACTATATTGCAATCTTCAGAAACTGTTTCGCGATCTTCAGAAACTATTTCCGCGATCTTCAAACACTTATTTGCATGCTTTAAAACGTATTCTTCAGAACTTTTGCAATATTGAAGGAGCACTGGGTGGGTGGGTTGTTGACATATATACCTTGTGACGGCTACGGTATATAC
>CAXIVM010000764.1:0-11000 GCA_964035705.1 Porites rus
TCCCGGACATTATCCACCCGAATTGCAGACTGATCAAGTAGGTGAGGTTCCAATGCCTAGTGATTTGCCTGTAGCCCCCGGGTCGGTGCGTCATCCTGTCCATGAGTCTGACCCTTCGTCTCATCATTCCACAGATGTCGACGATAGTAATTCACGACCTCCTGAAAATCCATTGACAAGCGAAAAGATTGAAGAAGAACCGCCAGTTGAAGAGAACGCTGCACCTGGACCTGCCTTGAAGACTTCGAGTTATGGCCCCGTTCGTTCTCGGTCTCGAGTGCCCATGAAAAGTGGGCCAGCAGCACTCTTTCGACCAAGACCTATGCTGCAGGACGATTTCGTAGACCTCATGACGGAAGTAGTTCCCAGACTCATCACCGAACACATCGATAAAGCGCCAGCCGTAAATTGGGAAGCTGATCCAGACAGCATGCAAGACGTGCCCAGCGGTCCCAGCAGTGGTAGTGGTCTCAAGAGGTCTGCCGACTCGCTAGTGACACCTGAAGAACCACCCGCTGTGCGCGCCAAGACTGATGAAGCACAAGAGTCACTGACCTCACAGCTGGCACATGAAGTCATGTCAGTGCAGGACTGTCAACAATTGATGCAAGTGTGGGACCAGAGTCCAAGACATTGAGGTTCTGATTGCAGCATATCTCCAGAAGAAAGCATCTAAGGAGATACCTGCTGTGGGAAACGAACCTCTTGTGCAGCAAATGGTAGACGAGTCCAAACTGGTCGAATGGTCCACCCTGATGGAGAAAGGAGCTATTCGAGTCCACACCGGTAAGAAAGCAGCATATTTAAGGAACAAATACCCAGAACGATCCATGGGCAGTAGATTCGTCATTGTGAGAAAGCCGTTAGAAGAAAACCTCCACATTGACACTCATGATCCGTCCACTTTCCGCATCAAAAGCCGGTGGTGTTTGCAAGGTCACTTGGACCCAGATCTCGATCAAAAATTGGATGAGGGACTATTGCAGAGCCCACACTCAGTCAAATGGGACGTATGATACTCATGCAAGTCATATGTTCACATGGTTGGGATTTAAATTTGCAGTTAGGCGATATCAGAGGAGCCTTCCTAGAGGCCGGACCCCTTCCAGAAAGATTCAGACCACTGTTCGCAAAGCAACCACAAGGGGGTATCCCAGGAGTCGAGTCGGACGCTGTTTTAGAGGTGATTGGAAATGTCTACGGACAGAACGACGCTCCGTCGGCATGGCATCGAGCATTCGATCAAGCGGCCACTAACATCGGTTGGGAAAAATCCACTTTCTACTCCTGCCTTTACTTTCTTCGCGATCAACAGGGTTTGGTTGGTATCATGGGTGTTCACGTCGATGACACAGCAATAGGTGGAAAGGGAACCCTTTTCGAGAAGGCAGTGCAACAACTCAAGGACCGATTCCCATACCGAAAGTGGCGGGTTCAGTCAGGAGAATTTTGTGGAGCTTTCTACACACAAGATCCCAAAACTAAGAGCATATCAATGTCTCAACAGACCTTCGCTGAAGGGATAAGACCTGCCCACATTCCTAAGGGAGCAAACAATGATCAACCCTTAAATGACCAACAGACCAGGGTTCTTCGGGCGATAAATGGAAGCTTGAACTGGATCACTACTCAGTCTAGACCAGATGCTTCAGTTCAGACCAGCCTCAGTCAGCAGTGTTTTCCTCGACCCACTATCAAGAACCTGAGGGAAGCAAACAATGCTGTTCGAAGAATCAAGCAACATAAGGACTTGACGATCCGCTTCCATCCAATCGATCCATCACGACTCCGGATCTGCTGTCACTCTGATGCTGCATTTGCGAATGTTGGAACTCACACTCAGGCTGGATATGTTTTGTCCTTTGTAGATAAAGAACTGAATGAAGGAAAGATTTCTCCTTGGACACCAATTGTCTGGCGCAGCTACAAGTTGCCCCGGGCTGTGAGCTCCACGCTCGCTGGAGAGAGCCAAGCTCTATCCACTGCATCAGGCACGGTCGAATGGATGAGTCTGGTTTTGAGCGAAGCCCTGGACGGCAGTTTCGAGCCAAGACAATTCCTGGAAAGGCTTCAAGCTCGATCACCGATCCTCACCACAGACTGTAAATCGTTGTATGACCACCTGATCTCACCGTCCTCACCCACTGCGGTGGAGGACAGACGAACAAGCATCGACATCGTCATCATCAGAGAATCCATTCGTAGACTTAAGGCTTTCATTGAGATGGCTCCCCACGAACCGCATGCTCGCTGACGCTCTCACTAAAGATAAACTAGACCCAGTAGATCTTCTAAGAGCTTGCATGAGAAGTGGAACGTACCAAATCTCACCTGAGGAACATGTATTGGCTCAACAGGCTGCCGAGAGGAACTTCGGATGCAGAGACGCCAACTAGCATCCAATCACTCCCTGACAAAAATGCAGAGCCAATGTGCGATTCCGTAATTCACTCAGAACCATGAAATATATCAGCCTTGCTTGAAAGACCATAACATCTTGAATAGTGTAAGATAAGATAGTCAATTTGGGAGAGTATCTTGTGGAAGCACTATGCAGTGCAAGTCTTCAAAGCATGTGTTGTTTCTAGTATGCTGGTTTGTGTAGTGCAGTGCATGTTTTTCACCTGTTAATGTCCCTGCAGCCTCCTTTGATGTGAGCACGATCCACATCTCAAGTCAGCCGGTCTAGACCAACCATGGCTTGGACCTCAGAGGATGCCAATAAGCTGCAAGAGCTGTTGCAGAAGGCAGCCGCCAACGGTGTGAACCCCCTCGCGGCTTTTGAGAAGACCAGTCGCCACCTCCAAGATGATGGTTTTGAGTTGGTGACCCCTGGTGGCATGTCTGACGCTACCAAGCGTCTGAGTGATGACCAAATGCCCATGGTCAAGAAGCCAAACCAGAAGGGATTGACTTCGCCCCTTCAGACTGATGGTTCTGTAGGATACTATGTCAAGGATATGGTACCAGTCCCACTCCCCAGCTCGTCGCTGGATCCGACTACATCCCGATCTACCAGCTGGAGTGAAGAGTTTGACTCAATGGAGCCAGTCGATCATCGGTTTTGGCAAGTTCAAGGGCAAGGGAATGAGCTATGCTGATTTGCTCAATGCCGGCACGGAGGAGACTCAGGGATACATCAAATGGTGCAAGTCCCGTCAGTCCAATGCGGGAGGAGAGTTGGCTGATTTGGCCAATTTTCTAGTGCGGTATGAAGCTGAGCAATGCATGTCAGACAGCTCCCTTGGAGAGGTCATCGCAGGCACGAGCACGAGGAGGGTCTACAAGTCATGAAACATGCCATTCACCCCGATCGGCTGTAGAGGTTTGTGCACTGCAGAAGAGACGATTCATTCGCCTTTTCTATAGAAGAAAGAAGATTATAAGCAGTGTTGATTGCATTCGGCATGAGCACCAGTCCATATGCCGGTCGTCGAGGGACCACCTTTGGCACGAGTTCCGCAGGATGGAAAAGAGGTGCGCCCACATGTGGTGGTAGGATCCACCTCGAGGTTTTTGAGATATATATATATATAATATTATATATATATATATGTAAAAGGAATTATCTTTGTTGAATTGCTTGTTGAAAGAAGGAAAAGGAAATGCAAAGGATTTTCCTTTGTTGAATTGCTGTCACAAGGCAGCAAAAGGAATCAAAGATCATCTGTTGCTCTCCGGTGTCCTTCAGATTTGCTGGTGTCGAGCCATGGAAACAAGTGGCTCAGACGTGAATCTAATTTCGCTTGAAAAATCTTCCGAGCCACTATACAATTAGGTGCCTTTGGGCTAACCCCTCCAACAAGAGTCTTGCCGTCTTGCCTTTTGGATAAAAGGGATCAGACTAGAGTGTCGGAATGTTCAGAGTGTTGCTGGTAATCGTTGTGGTGGCGGCAACGGCTACAAGAAAATATGTGCACGTCTGCACAAGAGAGACAAGAGAAGAGACGAGAGACAAGAACTAAGAAGCCGAACAGGAAAGCCAAGCTGAAAAATCAAATTGTGCGTACTCCATGCAAGAGCCTATGCTGAAATTGACTGCACCCCAAACACCAGAAATGTGAGTACAGGTGAGTACAAGATCAGGCACATTCAGAAAGTCTACCTCACTGAGCTTAAAAGACTTAAAGCTCAATCCTGAGCAAACACCTCAACTCTCAATAACACTCGATATCTCTTGACATCCTCCCAATCGTTTTGCTGTTCTGCCTTAGCCAAATCGGCCCTGTTGGAGTCTTCAAGAAGCGGCCATGGAGCTGAACCTGGAAAGCCACAATGAACTCGGTGGAGTCTTCAGGTGAAAAGCAATTCTTACTGGGTAGTGATAAGGATGAAGTGTTGGGAGTGTAAGCTAATTTTTAAGTAGAATGCTGGATGCTAAGTAATAGTAGTAGCAGTAGCAATAGCAGTAATAATATTAGCAGTAGCAGTAGCAACAGTAGCAGTGGGACGCGGAAGGAGCGAATCCTCTGCGGACTGTGTAAGACCTGGTGGTGTAATCTTTTCAGAATTTCAAGACCGTACGTTCCTGTAGAATAACCCAGGTAGTCTACTGTGTACACAGAAACCTTCTACTGCAACACATTTGATGCCCATCAATGCCCTTCGTTCAAATATGTTTTCCTTAGAAGCACAAAGCAATCCTCCAAAGCCAATCTGGAGATCCGTATCCTTCAAGGCGTTCACGAAATGCCTGCGGCAGTCGACTCTTCACCGGCAGATTTTCTCATGCAAGTTGCCAAGCTGATAGTCACTATCTGTCCGGCCACTTTGTCTTCACGAGTCATGAACAGGCTAGGGACATAACAAATGGTTCGACACAAAAGTATCCGTCCACGAAATGCAGGGTTCGGGCGCTGCCAACATATGCCCACCAATCCTCCATTTGCTGCTAGCTTTGAAGGTATGCGGTATGAGTGGTACTTCTCCTGTGTTCATCAGGTCTCCTCCAACCCAGCCCTTCTGGCGTCAGGGTACCCAAGGTGCACTGCTCCCTTTGGGAGGTCGGTGGGAGAAGAAGATGTGACCCTCCTCGGAAGAATCTCGCGCCCAATGACACATTTGAAGCAATTTGGTCTACCAGCACTTAATCGAATCAAGAATTGCAAGACATGTGTTTTTTCTGCTGAAACAAACTTTTGATGAACATGTACTTGATACATACACAGCATGCTGATCTTCTCCACATGTTCCCATTCTGTAGAAGGACGGTGCGGTATATTTGGACTTAAACAAACCTCAAACCTTGTACTCTGGAGGCTTTCTCTTCACCCAATGATACATGTTGAACGTACAAAGAAACACGTGTTTTTTTTGATAAAACACACACACACAAGCACATGTCATCTAGATAAGTGTGTTGCAGAGACCTCAATGTCAATGTGCTGCGGCACTCTTGACACAGGATAGAAGACGCCGTCCAGTGCACAGCAGCCAAAAGTGCAGAACATGACATCAAGTCTTGCAACATCAACACCCAGTTCTTCTGTATCGTGGACCCGACCAAATGCTGTTTCAAAGCAGCTAGATGTGATGAATGAAGGCAGAGAACAAAGCACCTGTGTATGCTTGATTTGCTGGCACACAGCTGGCGCAGGTGCGAGGCAAATTTGCAAAAACCTCCCGCCGCATGATGAACTGACAAAACACGGATAGAATGAGGACCAAGATAAAAGCTGCCGCATTCACAAGTAAAAAATCATAGAGGAATCAAACAATATATTCTCTGATGTTTATGCAGCAGCAACGACAACAAAAGCACTGGATGTGATGGAACTATCAAAATAGAACAGACATGGTTTCACAACCACACACTGAGACAGCAAGTGAAATGGAATCTCCAGATACTCACACTGTAGAGGATGTTTTACCCCCTCTTGAATCAAACATCAGCAACTGCCAAGCTGCGAAGGATTCAGTGTGGAAAGGTATTGACTGGCCTGCAAAACCAATCTCCCAAAACTGAATCCGTGATTCAACAGAGCTGACGATCAAAAATCAATGAGCCTCTTGCACTGCAGCATGTCCAAGCCACACGCACTTTCCGCGCATGGTTTGCCATGAACCAACATCCAGCACTCTGTCCAAATGAATGCTACTGTTTGTTTCAGATTAGAAAAGCAAAAGACTCCCAGCCAACAACCTACTTCAGCATGCCTATGTTTGGTCATTGCTGCTCACAGATCCACAAACTACTTTCAGCAGAGTCCAACGAGTGCAAGTCTCTTTCCTTCAGTTGCCAGCGAGGCTTGGCACCGAGTTTAAGTTTCCGAGTGCATCGTTGGAATTGGATAAGTAATAGTGTGCTTGCAGGAGGAAAACACTACAACGCTGACGGTTCGTCGAAGCAGACTCAGTTGATCTCACAGCTGACGTGAGAAACTGGAGAGACATTAGCTGGATCCAGTTGCCTGCGTCTATTCGGTTTGACCATTGCTGAACTGTTTCCGTGAAGTCTTTTTGAGTTGACACAACTGGTCCCCCAAAAACGGGCAAGAACAAATTTTTAGTTTTTTTTTTTCACGGGGCCCTTGGCTCTAGCCAACTCAGTGGCCTGTGCCTTCAAGGACACACAACTTTGCAACAAAGGCTAGCTAAGCCATGGCATCAACCCAAGCAACCGCATTGAGACCTTTCAACTCACGCGCGCACGCCAGCCCAAGTCATCAGCCATTCCGGTTATGATCCCCAGACCGACGAGGTCTGACGTCGAAAGGTTTCAGGCTTTGAGCGCGTGCCAGGCTGGAAGCCTCCCACATGGCCAAGAGCCAACCAAGTGATTCCTCGACCCACTTTCTCTCCTCTCTTTCTCTCTTCACTTCCTCACCTTTTCCAACCTTCTCACTTCACAGCCCTCTATAGGAGTTGGAGAGTCTCTGCAAGAGCACATCCATGAGCAGGTGGTATTTGGCATGCGTGTGAGGGTGGAAGTCGAAAGGCTCGGACATCATCCGAAGACATGGTACTGCGCCGGCACCCATTCGCGACGAAAACCCCCATCCATGCTTTTGGCATCTACACGTTGAAAGTTTGGCAGGGCTGCCTTCGGGACTGCTTCTGGCTCGATGGTTCCCAGCTTTCCTCAGCCCTCAGGTCTGATAATCCCTTTCAGTGAGGTGAGGGAATTTCCTAGATTTCATCACGACCGTCTCTAAAAGACCGACTTCCGATCGTCCGACTGAAGGAGCCCAAGGTGAGCAGGGGTTCCAATAGTCCGGCCTGCTGACGCTCTTCAGGTGTCAGACCAGCAGTGAGCCAAGCGGATCCGCGTTTTGCAGCCAACTGGACTGGATGGGCTGTTCTCCGTCAGGGGCGCGTAGACTCCTTTTGGCCGCCTTCCATTTTCCCTTTCCTTGAAGGCCAGAGCCACATCAACTAGCGACGATAGAACAAGGTAGCTAAGATGATCAGGACGGTAGAAGATCATGAAGAATGCTTCGACAAAATGGCCATCCTTGGCTTCCTCACGGTGGGCCTTCCTCCTTCTGATCATCATTCTTCCCTACCGCCCCTGGGCCAACCTCCCTGCCTTTCTTCTTCCTTGCCCCCTTTTGATTGAACCTCCTCCGTACGCTGAGCTTTGTCCCAAGGTCGGCAATCATGATTGCGCCTGGAAGGTGCCGAACGCTCCAGTCCAAGTTGATGACTGTGAGTCGAAGATGGCATGTTCGCCAATTTTAATTGAGTAACCATCACCACAAGACCCATAGCAGCCAGATCATCCACGTAGAGGGTCTTGGTATAGGGCCCTTCATCATCTTGAACGTTTCGAAAACCTTCACCTCTCACATCTGATTCTGCAGTTGAAAGGGAAGGCCTTTCCAAAACACAAGAGCTCCATCGTGTTTCAGGAGTGGTCGGGAAGCTGGAGTCCGTGTAGACCACAATCCCATCCTTCTCCTTCACAAACCTCATCTCTCGTCAGACCTTGGTCTTCATCATGCTGACCAGCCTCCATCTCTGCCCTCCTCTTGAACATCCACCCCTCTGAAGACACCCTCTTCCAGCAATTCAATCAAGCTTCGCTCATCTCTCTCTCTCTCTCTGTGTTGTGATTTTGGCAGAACCCAATCCACGTGTAGGTCCCTGCTAGGATGTATTTCGCAATGTCCCCACCGTCAACAACCGGGAATAAACCTGCCATGTCCTCGCGCCGATGAGGTCTTGACTTCGCACTTGTTTTTTGGCATACTCAGCAGTCCATGCGAAATGGAAGTGTGGTCCCAAGACACCACCTTGATCTCTTTCTTTTCTTGTATAGATCAGGAACACGATCCATGAGCGAGAGGCCGGGCACCCAACGTGCCAAACTTAAAGACTGCACTCGCTGTCCAGGTCCATCCCCCTCTTTTTCGCTGTTGGATTTCTTTCCTGTGGTGGTCGACTGGGTCAGCGGGTTGGCCTTCTTTTCTCTCCTTCTTTGGACACGCCGGCCATCACGTAGAGAAAGACTCGTCCCCACAGAAAAGCACAATCTTCCTGACACATCGCCAACTCATCCTCCCTGTATATTCCACAGGGCTCATCCCCGAACGAACGAGACCTGCTATTACATGTCAGGGCAGAATGCTGACAAAGAGTGGCTGCATGGGCTTTGCTTCACTTCATCCTTCCCTTCTTCCCCCCTCACCCTTTTCTTGGAGGCCCTTTCTTCGAGGATCAGGCTCCAAGCGCCAATCGACCATCGGCTTCGGTGTCCATGGCCCGTCGACGGCGGAGCATGGAAGGTTGTCATGAAGACATGGATTCCATTTGCGTTGGGCTCGTAACCTGTTGAGCTGTTTCAATGAAGTTCTGTTCTAGTTGACCCACCTGCTGCTAATAAAACAAACAAAAGTGAACTCGCTGCTCGAACGTTGCCAACTCTGTGGCCTGTGCCTTCAAACACACATTCGACTGAAAGCGGGGCTTCGTGACACGATCAGCACAAAAGAAACATTTGGGCATATGAGAATGCAATCCGTGGTTTCGAGCCGATTTTTTAAATGTTTGAGGAAAGACATGTCTTCATGTCCAATGTCACAGCACTCAGCACTTGGCCTGTGTAGCCGACTGGTACTTTACGGCCATCCGACATCACGGACAACTTCAAGTCCCTGGCAGCGCCTAGGAGAAGGGAATGAATTTAAAGAACACTTAATCTCTGCAACTGGCAATACCGCATCCAAATAACACTTTCATTGAGCCGAGCAGTCATTCCAAAAAAGCACACATTGTAATGGACGTGTTCCAATTGACTGGTGGTAGCTTGAAAGGCTCTGACAGGATTCCAGGTATTCTGATGCATATTCCGGGTGTTCTTCAAGCGCAACATAGAATTACAACAGAAGACAAATGTCGTCTCCAACACCAGTTGAAGGCTAGGGCCTGAGCACATCTTTGTGGCACGACCAAAGAATTTTCATTTGCAAATGCGCAAGGCGTGACAAGGCATCTCACATCTGCCGTGTGGCAAACTCTGAGATCTTACATCTGAGCTTTTTTGCACGTGTTTGCTGTAAGCTGATCTGTTGACAGCTCTGACTCCATGACATTGTCTGCGAGCAAACTTGTTAGCAATTGTTCATACAAAACAACTCCACCATTCCCAGTCTGAACGCCTGAGCAGCTGCAGGGATTGTGACTCGTGAGCACGATGTTTGAACAAAAGTCTTGCACCGCGAAGGACTTGGGTAAATGGCGGCTTGTTGTCCTGAGAATTGTAATGTCCTTCTTGGGGGAAAAAAGAAAAAACATAACCAAAAATAAACAGAATGATGCCAAAATTCATTGTTTTGAAATTGTCTTTCTCATGCTGGTGCTGTCCTTCTCTATGCTCAAGCTTCAACTGCATCCCTTCGAAATCTGACTACAAAGCTCCTGCGGGTCTTTTGCACAGGCCAGATTCCTGAGCTCAAGACAAACTCTGCTTGCAGAGTTGAGCGGGCTGCAGGATACACTGGTGTCTTGCTGCTTCAGTTGCATCTGGAGTCTGGAGCGATTTTGGACTTAGAATGTGGAAGTGAATGGAAGGGAGCCGCTCTCTTAGAACTTCCCCATTATTGTTTGTGACTTCGTTGTAAAACGACCATGCCGAAGGGTTCTAAATCTGCAAAATGTTGATCAAAGTAGCCAGCATGCTTCACACAAAGTGAAAAGCCTGTACACCAGTGAAGTCATGGAGTTACGCGCCGCCAAAAAAAACAGCCACAAAACACTCAGCACAGTGGCTCACGGCACAGCATGGGGCAGTTTAAGGAATGCATTCCACGATTGCCACACAATTGTCAAACAATACTCATCTATATATATATACACACATATATGACATATACATAATATTGTCTATGTCCTTTGAAGTTATATAGGAACAACTCATCTTTTGGTGGCAAGGAGAAAGTGAAATGTGCATTCTCTCCCCGCGCTTCTTCAAACTTTATCGGCAGCCCAGGAGAGGAAAGGCTCTTTCTTCAAGCATAGAAGAACGAGATATTATCAAAGTATACGCTCCTTTAGTGCTGATGGTTGCAAGCTTCGACTGCTACACTCTAGTGACACATGATTGTGCAGCCAAGCTCCTCTCGATCGATTCTTACTGCCTTCGTATGTGTGTGTGTGATTTGTCGTCAAGTCCATGATCTCGGATACTCAGTCCGCAGATTCCCAACTCCAGTGACCTTGGTCCAAAGTTCAATCAAACTGAATTGCACTTGATAGCGTTATAGTTATGCTCAAGCCGCTAGGGGCCGGTAGTTCAGTCCAAGACTCAAAAGCCTTGAAGAAGTGTTCAAGACTTGATCTTGTTTGTAGTATCAAGGGTTGTGTCCAAGACTAATTTATCCTGGAGGACAAGATTTGGTCTTGCATTCACGAAGTGCCCAAACGCATGACACTTCACTACAGTCATTGCAGCACTTGGAGGCTCGATACCGCAAAAAATACTGTATATATAAATATATAGTTCTTTTCCTTTGTGATATCAATAGAAAGCCATTTTGGCTGCCATTGGCTGTTCTCGATCT
>CAXIVM010000766.1:0-41595 GCA_964035705.1 Porites rus
GACCCTGCTGCATTGCTGGAGGATCCTGGACTGCTGATCGCCCGAAATTCTTAGAGACACCGGCCACAAGAGGGAAACCTGACAAGTTCAAGAAGTGTTACCCACTTGAAATCCCCTTCCAACCTTCCTGTACCAAAACCGCATTGGTTGACTCCAGTCTGCAAAAATGCACTTGGGTCGGCTGTGCTTTGTTGAATTTTGTTGATCTTCATTTGGACCTAGTACCTAGTTTAGTATTTATGTTGAGGATTGTTGAGGTCATATTTGGCTTGACTGTGTTGGCCAGGCTTCCGCAAGCAAACTTCACGAACAGAGTCTAGAGCAAATTCATGCAAATTCTGTGCACACATCCGCCGGTGGTTTACGGCACAGTGCAGAATTGACTTCTTTGGTGGGATTGGACAGAGCATAGAGAACACACCTCACTCGGCATTGCCAGTGCCTTCCACGATAATGACTTGTCTCAATTTGCATGTGTCTTCAACAGTTGACGGCCCAATCGCCCCACCAACCACCCATTCAAGCGTCTCGTGCAAGTTCAGAGCTGTTTCAATGATGTCTAAGTACCTGTGGGCGGTTCGAATGGTGAATTCACGGGGTTGTGAATTTCTCACCCCTCTCGAAGATTGCCAGCAACCACTATAGTCAAATGTCTGGGAAGAAAATGACTGACGATTAGGTCGTGCGAATACAGCCTGACACTCCCTCTTCAGAATGCAAAAAGAGAGGTCCATGGTTTTAAGGCGCTTGTATGCGCTTGTGTCACACGTGTATAGATGCAATTTGGAAAGAAAAAGACATTTGGCCCGAAATTGGGGAACTCTCTGAGTTGCGAACTTGTGAGTGATGTCATGTGATGTCAATGTCGTCAGTACCCGAGAACTGTTAGTTTTTTTCTTGGAATGGGTGGTCGAGGGTCCGTTTGGACCCGCGGTAAGGGTTCCCATCTCGAAAAGGACTCAGACTGGAAATGTTACAGCGGCAACATGGAGTCGCGTGCCGCGCCATCAAAAATGGAGTCACGCCACGCTGATCTCTTCATGAAAGCCCACCGCAACGCTAAACCTGAGATTGCCTGACTGCTTCTTGTTGCTCTATCCAGGAGGCTATAGAGCAAGTGCTGAATTCGAACAATAATGACTCTTAGCTTTTGCTGGTCAGATGCCTCAACGCTTCCACACCTGGCGGAACTAGGACCCAAGAATATCGCTTTCACTGGAGGAATGCTAATGAGCAAGTGCCAAACATTCTAGTGATAATAGGATCATGTACGATCTCCCTTAAATAAAAATAAACTCCCTGCAACCTATCTATCGAACCGGCGGGCATCCAGTCTCCCCTTCCCACAACCTCGCCAGAACCCCACTTCGAGCCCACTTGATTGGCAGTATATCCAGTGCTCACTGTCACAAAGGGCAATGAAAACGGCCATAAGATGTTGCTTGTTCCACCAACATCACGTTTGCTTCAGTAAAGTGTTGATCATTGTATAAGTTTTGGCAACCAAGGGAGCCTCGTTCTCTTCCTGATGAACTTTGCCTGGTTACATGGTGAATTGCGAAAAAACCAAGGTCTTCTGCTTTGCAGCGCGCTGGCCTGCGCATGTCAGCCGCGAGTTGTGCGTGGATGCAACGGTCTGTGTTGCGATCATCAAGGGGAACAGGAGAACTCTGTTGTTATCCATTCAACATGTTCAAAAATAATTGGAAACCAACAATCCAAAAATTGACATTGGTTTCTCTATATGGTCTGCTGTGGAACATGGGATATTGCACGAAAACATGCGTGTTGACTTCCCAGTGTCAACAGGTGGGTGTGGCCAAACCGAAATTGAAAACACATTTAAACTACATATTATATAGTCTATAGTGAGTTCTTGGCATCCTGGGGTGGGCAACACGGGGTGGCCAAAGTAGTAGCTGTCTGTCCATCACACTTTCCAAAAATCATTAAAACATTTGCGAAACATGAATACCCAAAGCTACCAAGATCTTCCGGTCACGTGTGGGTCAAGAACAAACTCAGTCAAGTCCATCTATGGCCCCCTGGTGATAGTTACGTTCACAGTCAAATCTTGAAGTCCTTTTGTTGTTCTAGTTCTACCCAACTGCAAAAATAGTGCGTGATCGACAAATCATACACCATAGATCAGGTTTTTAATGGTTTTAACATAGGCATTTACTGTGCCCTGTGCCTGTAGAACCTGTAACATGTTTGATTTTTTGGGGGGGGACCCCCAGTCCCAGCTGTCCTGGCCATAATATGGTTCAGTGGCTCATTGTCAATACGCTGAACAACTCCTGTAGTGTCTGTGAGGTAGTCACCTTGCCGGAAAAAGGCACAACATTCCAAACCACCATTTATTTGGCACCCAAAAGTCCCTGTTTCCAAACAGTTCGGCGCCTTGCAAGATTTGAAGAAGCTCCTTCAGCTTGGCCGAATTCATCAAATCCTCCCGGGTGATCTGGAACTTCCGAGCTTCCACACCCATCGCCTCCAACGAAACGCGTGTCCAAAAATGGGACCGCAACGTCGAGCTTTGGTTCTCAAAGGGGTCTTGACATCATTCAATTGAAATCTTCTTTCGTGGATCATGCCTGAAATCCAGCGTGGCATAGCTTGGCTATATCTTCGACAGCGTGTAGGTGGTGCGACCATTTGCTTTGGTGAAGGCGTGCTTGCAGCTTAAAGGAACAATACCCCGACAAGAGACCCCAAACATTATGTGTGAGGTCTAGAGGTGTAGTAGCAGAAAGTCTAGGGGTCTAGACGCATTGGGTTTCAGAGAGGTGATGGTGGTGACGAAGGTGGAGATCGTGGTGATGGTGGCGGTGGTGGTGAGTGAGTCACCTGTTGTGAGTGTGAGTGAGAGTGAGACTGGGTGAGTGAGAGTGAGAGTGGGAGTGTGAGTGTGAGTGAGAGTGTGGGTGTGACTAAAAATCTCTGAGCCCTCTGCCGATGTCCAAAATTTTCTTCTTCCGCCCCGTCTTCATCGATGTCGGTACCTGGAGCCAACAACATGTAGTCACTGTAGGATTATGGCCGCATCTTGTCTCAGGTCCAGACTGCGACCCCACTCTGTAGCCACTCCAACTCCTGAAAGCGTACTAGGGTCAGCTTGCAATCCGTCACCGAAAGAAGCATTTTGCACGAAGAATTCTTAACTGTGGCGGGAACTTCCAGGCGCACAACTGGGAAGGGAAACGGCTGAAGTTTCCGAGTGGTAGTAACCCCGACCTCCATGTTCATTTCCAAGGTTTGCGCCGACCAAGCATCGGTCGCATTCCAAGCCTGGAAAGGCAACTGCTTCGGAAGGCCAACCCGCAGTGAGTGAGAGTGAGTGAGTGAGAGTGAGTGAGAGTGAGAGAGTGAGTGAGTGAGTGAGTGAGGGTGAGTGTGAGTGAGTGTGAGTGAGAGTGCGTGAGAGTGAGTGAGAGTGAGTGAGAGTGAGTAAGAGTGAGTGAGAGTGAGTGAGAGTGAGTGAGAGTGAGTGAGTGTGAATGAGTGTGAATGAGTGAGTGTGAACGAGTGAGTGTGAATGAGTGAGTGTGAGTGAGTGAGAGTGAGTGAGTGTGAGTGAGTGTGAATGAGTGAGTGAGTGTGAATGAGTGAGTGTGAATCAGTGAGTGTGAATCAGCGAGTGTGAATCAGTGAGTGTGAGTGAGTGAGTGAGGGAGTGAGCGAGGGAGTGAGCGAGGGAGTGCGTGAGTAAGTGAGTGAGTGTGCGTGTGTGAGTGAGTGTGTGTGTGTGTGAGTGAGTGTGAGTGAGTGAGTGAGTGCGTGCGTGCGTGCGTGCGTGCGTGCGTGCGTGAGTGAGTGAGTGAGTGAGAGTGAGTGAGTGAGTGAGTGAGTGAGAGTGAGTGAGTGAGTGAGTGAGAGTGAGTGAGTGAGTGAGTGAGAGTGAGTGAGTGAGAGTGAGTGCGAGTGAGTGAGTGAGTGAGTGGGTGAATGAACGAGTGAGTGAGAGAGAGAGTGAGTGAGTGAGTGAGTGAGTGAGTGAGAGAGTGAGTGAGTGAGTGAGTGCGTGAGTGAGTGCGTGGGTGAGTGAGTGAGTGAGTGAGTAGCGAGCGAGTGAGTGTGAGTGTGAGTGTGAGTGTGAGTGAGTGAGGGAGTGAGTGAAAGCACTTCAACAAACTGATGTACCTGCCACGAAATCTGCACTTCGAGGTTTACAATTTAAAGTGCTGTACCTGCCACGAAGTCTGCACTTCGAAGTTTACCAATCTTAAGTGCTGTGCCTGCCACGAAATCTGCGGTTCGAGGTTGACAAAGTGCTGCGCCTGCCACGAAATCTGCACTTCAAGATATTTCGAGGTTCACAAAGTGCTGTGCCTGCCACGAAATCTGCACTTCGAGGTTCACAAAGCGCTGTGCCTGGCACGAAATCTGCACTTCGAGGCTCACAAGGTGCTGTGTGCCACGAAATCTGCACTTTGAATTTCACGTGCTGTTTACTAAGTGCTGTGCCTGCCACGAAATCTGCGCTTCGAGGTCGACAAAGTGCTGTGCCTGCCACGAAATCTGCACTTCAAGATACCCCGAGGTTCACAAAGCGCTGTGCCTGCTACGAAATCTGCATTTCAAGATACTTCGAGGTTCACAAAGTGCTGTGCCTGCCACGAAATCTGCACATCGAGGTTCACAAAGTGCTGTGCCTGCTACGAAATCTGCACTTCGAGGTTCACCAAGTGCTACGGTATGCCTGCCACGAAATTGCACTTCGAGGTTCACAAAGCGCTGTACTTGCCACGAAGTCTGCACCTTCGAGGTTCACAAATGCTGCACCTGCCACGAAATCTGCACATCGAGGGTGACAGAGTGCTGTGCCTGCCACGAAAACTGCAAGCGAGCCACATGTCCGAAAGTCACGATTTACTGCACCTGTCACGGAATCAGAGCTCGTCGAAGATCACCACCATGTCCAAAGTGCTGTGCTTGCCACGAAATCTGCATTTCGAAGTAAAGCCGCTCCGATCCCTTGCACCTGTCGGGAAAAGTCGACTTTGGACTACCCTTGCGCCTGCCACGAAAAGTGACCATGTCCGAAAATGCGCATGGCACCACAACAAGAGCGCAGTCGCGACAAGAACCCGCCGCGGCCACCCAGATTTCGCGAGCCTGCGCAGTCGAAGTGCACGTCGATTATTTTGAAAGGGATGAATTGATGTACTGTAAATAGCAACGAAATAGCCGGACCCGACCGCGCAAAGGATTCTGCAAAGTTCCCATTGTCGTCAAAAGATTGGCGCTGAGTTCTCCTGAGTTTCTGTATTTCATCATATCATTGAAGGAATGTCTCCGTAACTCTCCTTGAAACCCGTCTCTTTGCAGCTAAGATCAGCTGAGTCTCCGCAAGCTTGCCCTGCAGCTGATGAGTCTTCACCTGCGGTTCATGGACGAACCTGGTGGATAGTCGAACCTGGTACAGGGGAGAGCTGAGAGCTTAAGTGAATGGACCATCGCTGGACATCAAATAGCAAATGGTCGAATCAGGGCTGCTGTTTAATCGAATCAGCCATCAACAAGGTACTTCCGAGAACTATCCGGTTGGTCGCGAATGAAGGTAGCCGAGGAGTGGGAATTCCGTCGGGGCAGCCTCAACATGGCGAGGCTTGAATACCGTTGAATCATTCAACTTTCTGTTGGTCAAGGTGTTTTTGAAGAACACCCCTCTGGCACAGCTCGCGTGAATACAGGGAAAGGTGCTGAAACCACACATCAAAGGTCTGGAGGTTCTTCAGCCGAACTCCACGATTGGTCGAGAACACATAGGTCACATAGGTCAACCACCATAAGTTTCAATAGATTATATAATATTATAGACTCTGAGAATCTGAGATCGGCTAATCCAGATCTGTGCCCTCACCGGCCAACAGTGTGCCAAATGACAACTCCGCAACTTGGCCAACCTGGTTCACGAGCTCATAATCATCCATGCCCTTCACACACCTCACTCTGCCCGGAGCTTTCAACTGTAGGAAGTCGCTGAATCTGCATTCCCTGAAAAAGTTCAACAGAACACAAAACAATCTCCAGAACTGCATCATATCCTGTATATCTCTAACACCTCGCACTGCCGATGGTCGAACCAGAAGCCTAATTACAGAATTTCCAAAGAACACCGTTTGTTTGTGGGCAAGGGCGGCTATTCAGGCAATGCACTGCACACCTCGTCTACGAATCAGAAACACCCTGAAAAAAAAACTTTAGACATCTCTAGACTCTGGCCCCTTCGCTCCAACTGGAGAAGAACTGTATACAGTATATACGTTCAACATCTTTCACCTCAAGTTCTTCAGCACTCCTAGCTCGTAGCTCCTCGCCTAGCTCCCTCCCCTGGCTAAATGCCGTGGCGCTGTAGACATCGTTCCTTGGAGGCCTGGGCGAAGTCGGAGCGCACCGTTCGCAGCGCCTCCGTGATTGTCTCCAGCTCTGCCTGGGAGAAGCGAGCACAAGTGAGCAGCGGGTGGTTGCCTCGGCGCCGCGCGGTGCTGCAGGAGATCGCGATGTTTTGTATAATACATACATATATAATACATACAGAGACACCTGTTGTTACAAGTTATAGAATGTTACATTATACTATTTACAATACATGGCATGGAAGAAAGAGACCCACACCCTCCAACGGCCCTAAATAGACCTATGCCTTTAGATTGTTGGGGAGGGTGAGATTCTTCTGGAAAGGAGAAGGGGAGATTGGCATGTTGGAGGATTCCTGGTCAACTGGGGAGAATTCCAGGAGTGAAGGAATCAATCATAACGAATGGGGAAATTCTAGAATCCAGTTCAAAACCGCCACGACCTCCCAAAAAGGTCGCTTGATCGAAAAAGCTTGATCGGTGCTCCGAGCCGCAAAGCCTCCGAAGCCGGAAAAGGAGGTTCTGCAAGAATTTGCCTCGAGGTTACAAAGGGATGCTGCCACACGAGCTGTCACATGCTTTCACAGCTCGGTTTGGCTTGGATGGCTTTTGGCCGATGCAGTTTCGTAAGGCAGTGGGAAATAGACTTTGTATTATTATTGTACGTTGAAGTTGCAACTAGTGTAGCACCCTTGCAGATACTGCATCGTTACAGTATGTATGTGTCTGACACTGAACATTTGTCCCGAAAGTGGCTTTGGGATGGGGATGGTGTCCCAATGCAAGCTCGTGGCGAAAAATGCGCGCAACTAGATGCCTCCGCAGAAGCTTTTGCTCTCAGCAGGTCCTTATCGTTTTTGGCTGCTCGGAGTCGCCAATCGGCATTTCCCAATCGGATTGTGCGATTGCTGATGGCAAAGATCCATCTGTAGAACTTGTCACAGGGTGGAAGAGATAGTGAGGGTTTCACTTTTGGTTGTAGCCCCAAATGATCCCAAATGTCAGTTTTCTTGTGGAAGGAGGGTATCAAACAGAAAGCCACCCCTCGATCAACTAAACCTCTACCAGTGCTTGTGCACCAAGCAAACAGGATCCCCCCCTTTCTCCAGTGAGCCCCATCAAATCCCATAAGTCATAAACCGTTTCAGTCTATCAAAGGGACCAGAACTCCAACTTGGATGACCAGTTCTTGTGCCATGGTGTTTGATCTGCAAACACAGGACGCTATTTTCCAAGCCTCTGGACATCGGACTAGAAATCCAGCTTCCCATCCCCAGTATCAGACTTTCTAACTTTCTACATGGATGAACATCCCAACTACAGTACAGTGATCTGTGCCATCTGCTCTGAGCAAATCTTCAAAAGACAAAAGTGGCCTGGGGCATGGAGAAACTGCAGGCAGGCTCACTTGGAAAAGCGGGCGTTGGATGGGACGCAAAAATAAACTGGAAACCAAAATCCCACTTCGACCCTAAAAGCTTCTGAGGCATGACCTCATGGTGAGAGGACGATCCGTGCTCTCGTCAGTGGCGAGTTCCCATGCTTCTGCAAAGAATCATGACCGTTGCGCAAATGATAACTACGGACCTGCTCATTGGGTTCAGGCCGTTACACTTTGCAATCGGCAAACATGTCTGCCCACATCGCTTTGTCGATGCACGCTGCACGAGGTGCAGTTTTTGCGAAATAGGAATTAGAGTAAAGGGTTTGGTAGGACGATTTGGATGCTTGAACAGCAAATGACGACAAGTCGTCTTGAAGGCATCATACGCATAAATCCTTTGTGGAAAGAGCGCTGATGCGCAACTCTCTCTACCATAGCAATGGATACAAACAAATTGATTGCAGTATAAGACTCTTAGGCGGTTCTCACAACTGCGAAATATTGTACGGCGAGTTGAACACACGAACACAAAATCATTCCACTTATTACCATGCGGTGTGGGCAGCATCACGCCACTTGTAGTGGCAGTAATAAATCCATGAGCCCGAACCAGCCGCTGTTTCAAGTAGCTTCGGGTCTCATGTGCTCTTGATTGGACCAGCCATAAACAATAAACTCACAACCCCCAGGAAGCACGAATAAGAATAAGTCGACAATGCCACCTCGACGGGTGGGGTATAAATGAACATTGAATCGATGCATGCAACATGATTTACTGTGAACATAAGACTTGATCCACTCCGACCCACTCCCTCCCATGGTGTCTTGTTGGGAGTCTGTTTGACGAAACAACGTAATATGTTGTTGGAACCTTTTGTTTGTCAGTGTTTGTGCTCAAAACGCCCACTATGAATCCTTCACCTCACTCTGATGCACCTCCTCAAAGTACCTGTCTTTGTGATCTCTGTATGTCCCCTTTCTTTATGGCTGTACTTTAAACTTGGACCGTCGCACCGCAGGGCTCCAGCGGAATTCCTGTAAATCCCGCTTCACGGCGCGGCGCCACCAAAGGGTGGGCCATGGACGCCTACACTGTGCTAGGTAGCGTGACTCGGTGACTTGCTGGATCTTTGATGGTGGGGCAAGTTGACTTTCGTTGTTTGTTACTGAAAGCTGACAGCATAGCGGCCGGAAGTACATCCAAGGTGGGCTCCAAAGGAGTTACTGGAACCAAGCCTCTCCTAGTGGAGTTGACAGTCATGCAGCTACTAATCATACATAATATATATATAATATGTTGGTGGTTGATCAAAATTCTTCCATGATGGAGTGGCCACTCTGCGCAAAAAAAATATCATGTGCGGCCTCATCGCGAAGCATGGTCCTGAGCCATGTCTAGTTAACATGAGCTGGAGCCATATGTTTGTATTATTTTTGTATCACCAAATAGGGACTGACACTGACAAGTTGCAGCACGACGCCAGCACAAGGTTAAACATCGCCGAATAGGCTGCCAGTCTGTGAGTCTGGGACAGTGAAGACAGGAATCGGAGAATCCTTGACGCGCTGCGAGGGTGGGCAAGGAAACGATGAGGCTTCAGTTTGTTAGTCTGTGACAGTGGGGACATGCGGGGACACTTCTGCCCACCAACCGTGCCGGAGGATTGCCTTGTATTTCTACCACTTGTCGGTCGGTAGAAAGGAAAACATATGAAAGAAACGACCTTCGATAAATCTTTCGCACAAAACGATACTTTCGCGAACCGTCAGGAATCTTTCGCGGATTGTTTTAACATCTGAAAGGCTGTTTTATACAAAACTCCTTACACGGGGTATTAGTATTTTAGATAAACTCCCATATATAATCGTATATATATATATATATTAATATCTAGTAGATCACAAGCAGGGCCACTGTGCACAGCAAACTTGGCCATCGGCAAACAGCGCAACATATGCAAGGTCGCCTACGGAAAATGTAATTCTAGGGGGCCTTCTGAAACGCACCAGCTCCTGAAGCACGGATACTTGTGACACAATACGTCAACTAGATGCCTTGCAACTTGTGACGCAAAGTGCGGCACAGAATCGCAGGGCGTGGCCCACCCACCACCAGCGGTCACCGTTTTTTACTCGAAAAGGAGTTCTTCAATCTGGCCCGTAGATAGGGTGATCCTCGACCCATACTCCCAGTCTTGAAAATTCGCGCATCCACCCAGGCGGGTGCGCTGTAGAGGTCCGCAGTGATTGAAGGAGCCCGTTCACGACAGCTCAGTCGCACACTTTTCCTCCAAACATCTTGCCTGTTCTTTCTAATGCCGTCTGCGTATGGGCTACTCCTTTGCCTCTTCTGCGCAAGGGTAGAGGGCAAACGGACACTGTGCAAGGTACAAAATGAAACCTTGGTGCCAAATCCTTTGGTTCTGCTGTCCCGGAAGGATTTTGGTCATGGTCCTCGGCAAGAGATTCGACTTGCCAATAGCGATCCGTGTGAGCCTCGTAGCAGCTCATTTTCGGGCTTAAATCTTGGCTGCAAGCGTGAAGTCCAGCGGTGACCAGGCATTCTTCCGTGATCTTAGCACAGTTCCAGTTCCTACCTTGTATTCTGCGGTATATTGTCTTCAAACTTGGAAGACCCGTCGACGACACGAAGGCCGAGCTTGGCAAATCTGCAAATCAATAATTTTGGCTTGTTGAATTGAAGGTGGCAGCAACCAGGTGAATCAGTGAACTATGCCGACTATGCCTTTGATCAGCCACTGCTGATAGAAGAAATCCTGCACCACCAGGGACACAGCAAAACCCCAGGAGACATGTTGTGGGATGAACATTTCCATCTCTGAAGGTGAATAGGAAATCCCACCAAGAGTTTCAAGCTTTCAATGTCTTGACATAGATCGATTATCAACCAGGATGCCAATGAGGTCTGTCACTGCTCCGGTCAAAGGAAGGCTCAAAACATCCTTTAGAACTGCCAAGTATCTCCTGTATTTCCATGTGTTCTCTAGGTTGTACATACAGAAAACACCAGACACACTTTTTCCGCTGGCGAGATGAACCAATCATCTCATCTGTCTCTGTCTCGCATGGTCCGCTCCACTGGACTTCCCGGGCAAGGAGAGAGCAGTCAAAGGAAGCTACTAGTAACAAGTGCCACGCTAGTAGTAACAGGTGCCTTACTAGTAGTAACAATGTTTGCTATTAGAAACAAGTGCCTTACTACTAGTAACAATAAGAATCTAATTAAAAGCTTCGGACTATGGCTACGGACTAGCACGAAGGGATTTCTTGGGCTAGACTGGCTCTCCGAAAACCATGGACACTGGATACATATGCCGAACCAAATTTTATCCAAAAAGGCACATAGATTACAAGATATATATATAGATGTATATAATATAAATGTATGTCATATATATATACACATGTTTTTTGCAGTGTCAGTAGAATGTCCTGATGTTTAGAGGAGGATGTCTCTGTCTATGAGCAGTGCTACTGATTTGTTTCAAGAAGAAAGGGAATCGGATGCATCTTTTGGTGTGTTTCATCTTTCAGGTGTACAGCGACCAACAAAAAAGGATATCTCCGACTTGGACAAGCGCACAGGACATCACAGTTTGGAGTCTCAGCACCCATCAGTTTCCGGCATGGAAGTCATTAAATACCTCTTGTTTCCAAGACCTATATACTTTCTGAAGACTAAGAAAGCTCCTACGGATTACTACTGTATATATATAAAGGCTCTGCAAGAAGGATAACATCCACGAAGAAACAACACTCTGCTGATCATATACTTCACTTGCATAGTACACTCTGGCGGTTTTCGATGTTGGACGCCGGTTTTGGGCAAGTGTGTTGCCTTCAAACTTCACACCCTTGAATCTCTAACTAAAAGAGAGTGTTCAACATGTGTATAAATAGAGAGGGAGAGAGAGAGACTCTACAAGAGGGGACATCTGACCAAAGCAATAAACCGGGTGTCTCAAAATTGTGTGGGGTTATAGTAAGGCTGAGAGGGTGTCCTAAGTGTGACTCAAGAAGGCTGTTCCACGCGGTGTACAGAAAACACACCCACAGTTGTGACAGCGTGCGCCGCCAGACTTTCGCCTCTGACTCTCTCTCCCAAGAAAGTGACGGATTGCTGGAAGCAATTGCTCCCCGAAGCCGTCAGGCGTTCGTCTTCTGAACGCGTTCAATCTTCTTCGGAAAAGTTCAACGAATCGGTCTCACTCTCCAGGGAGTCCTTGGACTGAACATTGAGAAGCAACTGTGACATGGTGAAAGTCGATTGGTTCGAAAGGAAGAACACAAACAAAATCAAACCGATATTAGCCGATATTTGTGTAGTTAGAAGAAGGAGAAGCTATCTTCTCAAGGCCATGTGACACCAAAACCAGCTCCGAACATATGGAACGTTGCGGCACCCCGCTGTCACGATGCGAAGCTCCCGCCACGATGCCTCCCAACCTCCCCAGTACTTTCTAGGCCAAACAACTGGTCCTCTGTACCTAGGACATACACTTATTATATTATTGGGATCCCTGAAGGGCCTCTATCCACAAGAAGACTAAAATGAAGCCAAGCTGACCGAACTTACAATTCGTTTTAGTGGTTACTGCAGGGCTCCTGCGAACACAGCTCATCTGCATGCGACTTTGAGAAACCCATCAGCACCACCTGGGAGTTCCATTCTTTCACCTTCTCAAGCTGGCTAATGAACGTAGGTGGCGATGGCCTACCCTAGTAGCGATGGCCTCCACCCTAGTAATTACTGTAAAGTACTTGCACAACTTGGTGGACCAGTTGCCACCCTTGAGTGACTCAGTTCTGCTTAGCAACAAATTTCAAGTGTCCAAAGGCCATCTCGAAAGCATCCTCGGAGGTGTGCTGACATCCAGCAAATCATCGTAAATGTACTGCACGACCTATATCATGTCAATATGTACTGTAACTAAAGAGCACAGTATGTATTCTGCACTTTCTGTCTTTGCTGACAAAACATGATGCTGCACTTGGAAGATATCCGGCACTGCTAAAATACACCAAATGCTCTTATAGCATCAAATCAGGCAGTAGCATGGAAGCTTGTTTGGGGCCGCCAAGGGCCTTGGCTTTTCAGCGGCCTTGGGAATCCAGTTGGACAAATCCACAACGTGCGCTTCTTCTTGACGGAGTTGGGAAGATTGGAATTGATGTTCCCAACCTTTGATCATTGAGATCCCTGCCAAAGGAACAAGACGTGTCAGAGAATCTCAGGATATCTTTCTCTGGTCTCCACACCAGCGACCAGGTTTGGATGGACATGTGGCCTTGTAAGATCCTAGATCCATCAAAAAGTTGTGATGTTCATGAATTTTGTGAGAAACGAGAGGATGGTCCAAATGTCAAAATGATTCGCACTTCCGTTCAGCACCGCACAATCATTTGTGGGTCAGTGGGTAACTCACATAGCCATGCATCGGCATCATAGGCATTGATCCTCATCACTGGAATGGAGGAACTGCTCTTGACGGTGGTCTGGCGAGTTGCTCTTTGCACGCTTCCGACATGGCTGGAGAACAGGAGCAGTCTCAATCTCAGGAACTCATGATTCCAATTTTCCACTCATCATCACTCATCCCTTCCACCCAAAACCCAACGCAAAACCTCTCAGCCTCTCTTCACACTGGGGGCTCCTCCTCTGGAGCGATTATGTTCTTTTTTCAGGAGAAAAAGGAGCTCGTCTTCTATTTGTAACAAGTGCATCGCTACTAGTAGAGATGCCATTGTTGCTAGTAGCTTCTAGCTACTAGTAGTAATGCCATTCTTACTAGTAGCGATGCCCATTTTTTCAGGAGCAAAAGGTGGTCATGGGAAGTTCATCATCTAGCTTTGGAGTGTCCAGCAACAGCTCACATGCTTCGGTTAGGTGCTGGGTGGAAACATCAAATGTGCCACTGCAACTTTAATCTATCTTCCCACCTTGAGCTAGGTGGAAAAGAACTGAGGGGGACCCAACCGGGGGACTATCAAAATTCATGTCCCCCAAATTCAGGGTTTCCCAGTTTTGGAGAGTTGTTCTATGTCCGCATCATTAAAAACCATCGAGATTCGTGACCAACAAGCACCGAGTGACGAGAAAGCTTTAGACAGTGGGAATCTGCCATCTACAACAGTCTCATGACTCACGAACCATTGACCATCTCTAGCCATCCAATTGATGAAAAGCTGATGAATCCAAACAGAAACATGAAGAAACCAAAAAGCAAATGATTAACCGAAAGCAAGAAAATCATCATATTATAACTTCAAAAAGGATCCCAAGCCACAGCTTCAAGAACTTAAAGTCATTCCTCCAAGTTCGGAGATTCAATTGCCCCCCACACTTCGCCGCCACCCTTGGGGACCATCCGCATCACCTCCAGTGAGTTCTTGGAGTTGTTCGCAGTTCCTTGAGTTCCGCATGGGAATAAACGTCCCAACAGCGGTTTTACCGTCGTTTTTGAATTTGCCATGAAGTGCACTTTTGATCCGTGTGGCATCTTGAAGTATCAAAGTATCCAACACCCGGTATAGAGAAGAAGCATCATCTACAGCCTTTCAGAGTTCTGTACACAACTTTTGGTCATCTACCCTTCTTCACTAGGGGAACGGCTTGCTTTTAGACTGTGACATGAAGGATTCCAGGTCCAGCAACACAAGTTTGTCCATCAAAAATGGTGCTCCAAGGGGCCGGAGGCTCCGAATGAATCAAAAACCAATAACAAACCCGACACTGTCCACTGGAACCAGCTTGGGCCTCAAACCTTACCTGTGAGGCCCCACACCAGCTCCGACTCAAGCGAGGAGCGCTGTTGCTCCAACTCAATACGCGTGTGTGGAACGCGCGGCTCCGCCTTCACTGGAACCTCCACCAAGGGAATCGAGCAGCTCGAGCGAACAAATCACGCAGATCTATATAGGTGGATCACACATCGTGTTCAGCAGCGAGGTTGCGAGGAGGTCCCCCACATCGATTCGAGCTGCAGGAGAGTTATTGAGTGACCTAGCCTTGCATATTAAGCTGTGAACAAAATGTGTCAAAGTCTGTGCTTGATGTAGAACATCCCTTGCATCAGTCATGATTAGTTATTTTCGATTTCCACGGTGTCGTTGCACCAAAGCCAATAATATGTAACCATGTCAATCGAATACCCATGACAAAAAAGGTAGCTGAAGAAGCATAGCTGGGTGCACGGCCGTCAGGGCAGACTCACATACTCGATAGATGGTTACTAGATGTTACTAGACAATGTTACGTAAAACACCAGTTTCACGGAATCTGAACATCTGAAATTCCTTAATTGTTGTGCTAACTGTCTTATCAGGACCACGACCCCCATTGTTGACTTGATCGTTAGAAATCTGATTCTTCAATTCTTCAATTTTGCGAAAAACTGTGGGAGAACGATGAGTTGAGGTTTGAACCTTAAATATCAAGCTTAAAGGAAGGGCCTAGCCCACCAACAAACATGTAGGATTATGCAAGGATGGAGTAATCAAATGTAATGTGTAAACCCACCACTGAGATACAACCACTTTGGAACTCTCGACCGAACTCATCGGTCAAGGTCCCCTCCTTGAAGATGGCCGAGTTGGGCGAGTTGACGCTGGCGGCACTCCCCATGGCAAAACAAGTCGAGTTACGTCGCGGTGGGAACGCGCGGAGGACCTAAAAACTGCGGTTGGGAAGACGATTTCGGCGTCGACTCTTGGGATTTCGGCTGGACTGAAATCCTTGTGATGGAAATAGCTAGTAAATAGCTTGCTGTTACTAATGGCGGCGATGGCCTCCAACCTAAGAGCGATGGCCTCCAACCTAAGAGCGATGGTCTCCAACCTAAGAGCGATGGCCTCCACCCTAAGAGCGATCGCCTCCAACCTAATGGCGATGGCCTCCAACCTAATGGCGATGGCCTCCAACCTAAGAGCGATGGCCTCCAACCCAAGACCGCTGGCCTCCAACCTAAGAGCGATGGCCTCCAAGCTAAGAGCGATGGCCTCCAACCTAAGAGCGATGGCCTCCACCCTAATAGCGATGTCCTCCACCCTAAGAGCGATCACCTCCAACCTAATGGCAACGGCCTCCAACCCAAGACGCTGGCCTCCAACCCAAGAGCAATGGCCTCCAACCTAAGAGCAATGGCCTCCAACCTACAGTAAGAGCGATGGCCTCCACCCTAAGAGCGATGGCCTCCAACCTAAGAGCGCTGGCCTCAAACCTAAGAGAGATGGCCTCCAACCTAATGGCGATGGCCTCCAACCCAAGACCGCTGGCCTCCAACCCTAGAGTGATGGCCTTCAACCTAAGAGCGATGGCCTCCAACCTGCAGTAAGAGCGATGGGTTCCACCCTAAGAGCGATGGCCTCAAACCTAATAACGATGGCCTCCAGCCTAAGAGCGCTGGCCTCCAACCTAAGAGCGATGGCCTCCAACCTAAGAGCGATGGCCTCCAAGCTAAGAGCGCTGGCCTCCAACCTAAGAGCGCTGGCCTCCAACCTAAGAGCGCTGGCCTCCAACCTAAGAGAGATGGCCTCCAACCTAAAAGAGATGGCCTCCAACCTAAGAGCGATGGCCTCCAACCTACAGTAAGACCGATAACCTAAGAGAGATGGCCTCCAACCTAAGAGCGATGGCCTCCAAGCTAAGAGCGCTGGCCTCCAACGTAAGAGCGATGGCCTCCAACCTAAGAGCGCTGGCCTCCAACCTAAGAGCGCTGGCCTCCAACTTAAGAGCGCTGGCCTCCAACCTAAGAGCGATGGCCTCAAACCAAATAGCGATGGCCTCCAACCGCTGGCCTCAAACCCAAGAGCGAAG
Source organism: Porites rus (assembly GCA_964035705.1). Classification (NCBI taxonomy): domain Eukaryota; kingdom Metazoa; phylum Cnidaria; class Anthozoa; order Scleractinia; family Poritidae; genus Porites; species Porites rus. The sequence goes on from CAXIVM010000766.1 coordinate 16,583, forward strand.
GCCTCAAACCTAAGACCGCTGGCCTCCAACCCAAGAGCGATGGCCTCCAACCTACAGTAAGAGCGGTGGCCTCCACCCTAAAAGCGATGGCCTCCAACCTAAGACCGCTGGCCTCCAACCCAAGAGCGATGGCCTCCAACCTAAAGAGCGCTGGCCTCCAACCTAAGAGCGATGGCCTCCACCCTAAGAGCGATGGCCTCCAACCTAAGAGCGATGGCCTCCAACCTAAGAGCGCTGGCCTCCAACTTAAGAGAGATGGCCTCCAACCTAAGAGAGATGGCCTCCAATCTAAGAGCGATGGCCTCCAACCTACAGTAAGAGAGATGGCCTCCAACCTAAGAGCGATGGCCTCCAACCTAAGAGAGATGGCCTCCAACCTTGGCCTCCAACCTAAGAGAGATGGCCTCCAGCCTAAGAGCGATGGCCTCCAACCTAAGAGAGATGGCCTCCAACCTAAGAGCGATGGCCTCCAACCTAAGAGCGCTGGCCTCCAACCCAAGAGAGATGGCCTCCAACCTGAGAGAGATGGCCTCCAACCTAAGAGCGCTGGCCTCCAACCTAAGAGAGATGGCCTCCAACCTAAGAGCACTGGCCTCCAACCTAAGAGCGCTGGCCTCCAACCTCTCCAACATAAGAGCGATGGCCTCCAACCTAAGAGCGCTGGCCTCTAACCTAAGAGCGATGGCCTCCAACCCAAGAGCGATGGCCTCCAACCTAAGAGCGTTGGCCTCCAACCTAAGAGAGATGGCCTCCAACCTAAGAGCGATGGCCTCCAACCTAAGAGCGATCGCCTCACACCTAAGAGCGCAGGCCTCCAACCTAAGAGAGATGGCTTCCCATCTAAGAGCGATGGCCTCCACCCTAAGAGCGCTGGCCTCCAACCTAAGAGTGCTGGCCTCCAACCTATGAGCGCTGGCCTCCAACCTAAGAGAGATGGCCTCCAATCTAAGAGCGATGGCCTCCAACCTAAGAGCGCTGGCCTCTAACCTAAGAGCGCTGGCCTCCAACCTAAGAGCGATGGCGTCCAACCTAAGAGCGATGGCCTCCAACCTAAGAGCGACGGCCTCCAACCTAAGAGCGCTGGCCTCCAACCTAAGGCGCGACGAGTTTACCACCGAACGGTAACTAGCAAACAGCGCACCTCACGCGCACACCTTTTCCTTAAAGGTGGAAAGCTTTGAGCCCACCCCAAGCTTCGGGAGAACATGACCTTACGCGTAAGCTGTGGTCCATGGGTCTCTGGTGAATGCATTCCCCAAACTCCCAAGGTCGTGATCTCCTTCAGAGTGGGGCCATGGCCAGCGATTCTTTGTCGCGAGGGCGTGAATCGCCTCCGTGAACTGTCTCGTCATCTCTTCCTGCAGGGCTCGCTTCTTCATGTTCCGGCCAGAAATGAACAGCGGATCATGGATCAATGTCCACCACTGTCCGCCTGCAAGGAACTGCATCATCAACTTCTTGGCTGCTCCGCCCTTCGTCAAAGGGTCTGCCAGCTGACGGTCTCCGTTGACCCACCTCAGGCTCGCGTCGATCTCCATGGCCTGGGCGACCGAGATTGCCAGCTCGTATCCGGACCTTCCGGATCGCAGTCCATGCAAAGAGCTCAGATTTCGAACCATTGCGTCATAGATTCTCCTGGAATCCATGATCACGGCCCCTTTGGTCTTCTTCTTGACCATCTCATGGAGATTGTGGCGTGTGATCGCCTCTCCATTCATCTCAGCCATCAGGGCCCTCAGGCGAAAGCACAGGTCCTCGCCTTCCGTGATTGCCTGCACCTCCGCTCCGTTGCTTCCTAGTACTTGTCGGGGAGTCTTTTGAGACCTCCAGGTGATAAGTGCCACCTGTTGGGAGGGTCCATCAAGGATGGACTGAGGTGCACAGCCACCCACGATGCCCATGGTGGAGCTCTTGTCCGGTCGGTTGGAGTTGGAAGCATCGGCCCATACCACTGTTGCCAGCTCCTCCCACTTCACATTCCAGTGGGGAAACACCATCGTCTGTGGAGCCACGCGCACCTTGCGGACCTGCTTGTTGGTGCGGATCAGCGTGTCCACTGTGGCATAGGGGACTTCGGTGAGAAGTAGTCCCACATCCGCTTGGAACTGAGGTGCTGTTTGGGATGCCTGCCATGCCATGGAGCCAATCACTCCTCTCAACTGGCAGACTTCCTGTGGAGTTGCTGCAGCTTTCTTCTGTGCTGCCCTCTGCTTTGTCAGCTCGATTTCATCCACCCAGTTTTCGACGTAGTCGGATTGGCCAATCCTGATCTCCTTGTCCTTCTGGGTGATTTGGCAGCCGGCGAAAGTGAATTCGCCTTCATCCCATCGCCCTATCTGTAGGCCTTGTCAGTCCTGGCCTTGTCAAAGACCTCATTTCCATCTTGGCCTGCAGTAGAAAATCATCTACGCGCACTCCAATCCAGCCCACCACATTCGGCCCGTCCTTCAGGGTGAAGATGCAGCCATCTGAGACCAGCTTGTTCCACCCTTGGGCCTGAAGCGTGGTTGAGACTTCATCATACCATGCTCTGGGTGCATGGACAAGACCATAGAAAGCCTTCACCACTTTGAGGGGCATGACAGGGTCTCGTGGATCGGCACCATACAACACAGCAAGCTCCGGCGGGGCCCATACCACCAAATCCTCATGCTCTAGTGACTTCTTTGCCTGCAGAAAGGCTGACGTGACGTCACCTGAGCGCAGCTTGAATCCCCCGGTTTGCGGCCATGCATAATAGCATGTTCCTTGACACCCTGCTCATAGTTGGTGCTGCCCCCTGTACCTGGGTCAAATTGTGCTGCTGGAAGCCAAGTACCACTAGTCGAGCCTTGGCCACAGGTCCTTCTGGCTTGGGGCTTCGTCGTCAACACCCAGCGCATCTGCATCACTTTCTTCTTGTCAAGGCCCTTCCATTCTTGCTTGGTGAGCGATCGCAAGGCCTTTGACTGCAGGACATTGGACGTCTCCTTGGCCTGCGCAAGATCGAAGTCCTTCTTCTGCTTGATGTCCAGTTCTCGCCACGTTCTTTTCCTTTTTCTTGCATTTTCTTTGACAGGAAAATTCCTGCCTTCCGGGGGTGCTTCATGAGGTAGCTGGACTCCTCCTCGGTGACCTCAATCTCCAAGGCATAGAACTGCCCTTCCTCCGGCCCTTCATCGGCCTTCCTTTTATTTCCCCTTGATCTTCGGGGTTCCTTGGCTTTCCTCCTCCTTTCTTCCACCTCCGTTCGCAGTTCCTCTGATGACGAGGTTGAGCTCGAAGAGCTGGATGAGCTTGGACCTTCATCTCGTTGAGATGGATCATCATCCAAATTGATTCTTCCGCCAGATGTGGACATGGCGAATTTCCTTCCGACATCATCTTCGTGAGGTCCATGATGTCCTCCTGGAAGCTTGCATTGGGGAGTGGAGCAATTGCCACTCGAAGATTGGGGTGCTGTCGCAGCGGGATCATCATCTGGCTGATGCGGGAGAAATGGAGTCGGTGGAATTGGCTTCCCCTCTGACTCGAGCGCCTGGGTCCTCGGCGTCATAGCCGCTTGAGCACTTGTTGTCTTCTTCTCCTCGGGTTCTTGTGGTTCATCTGGTTGTTCCTCCCGAGATTGATGCTCTTCTTGCGGCTTCATCTCATCTTGTTTCGATCCCCTCTTCTGGATCGTCTTCTTCACCGGCACCTTCATCGTCTTGCCTTCTGGTGGCCCCTTTGGCCTCTTGGCCTCTTGTTGCTCTTTCTTTCCTGGATCATGTAGTAGGCGAACATCTGTGGGCGCTAAGTCCTTCATCATCTGCTCCTTCGATGGACTCTCACCAGTGACATTCGTGTAGCGCTTTCCGGTGAAGCTCTTGAGCAAGCTATCCATCGTCACGGGTTGGCGATAGATTGCCACTCCATCCAGCGTGGCCTGAAGTTCTTCTCGCCGAGTGCATTCTCGACATTGGTTCGTCTTGGCTCGGATCAGGGTTGCTCCATGCGCAAGCCACTCTAGAGTGCTACCTTCTTGTAGAAGAACTCGTACCGGGCCAGTCCAGTTGCCGGATGTCTTTCCTGGTTTGATCCTCTGTCGCCATAGCGTCACAAGGGCTCCTATCGAAAAGGACTGAGGAGACCGCCCTAGAGCATTGTTCAAGCGAGAGAGCTTGTACTTGGCATGTTCCTGCTCGCAGGCGATTCTGGCTTTCTCCTTCAGTCTTAGGAGACCTCCAAATGCTTGCTTCGGGTCCAGTCCTGAGGGAAGTGGATCTTGTGGCGTGGCCGCTCCTCGAAGCCATTGGAATGCAGAAAATCCGCTGGGCCCAATTGTGTTGTTGGCTCCATGCGCTGCCAATGCAAAGGCATGTGCCACTGACAGAGTTGGTTCCTCTTTGATCAGCTTCCCAACCGAAGCCTTGAGGATCTTGATGCATCCTTCTTCGGCTCCTAGGATCCAATGCGCTTCTGCGGGCGCAGTCAGTACGCCGATACCAGATCGACTGCAAAAATCCAGAAAGTGCTCTGCAGTAAACTGAGGTCCAGCATCACTGAGGATCCACTTCGGAGCGGGGTTGTGCATCAACCATTTCACAAAGCTCCTGACGACATCTTGCGCTGTAGGCTCCCAACGGCCTTTGTAGCAGCTCAGATGGTCCGTCATCACATAGCCACTTGCTCGATCACGCCAGAGCAGAAACTTGTCCTTCTGCTTGCCCTCGCCGCTGTCATACTCAAAGACGTCAACTCCAACCGCCTCAAAGAGTTCGGGAGTGTCCTTGGTGCTCGCTGGAGGATGTAGTAGTGGCTTTCGGGACTCGATGCAGTCGGGACACTGCATGTTTCCAGCAAGGGTCACTGCCCATTCAGGTGCCTTTCTTGCTCTCAGCAACCTCTGAAGGTTTCCAAACGATGAGTGGCCTGATGATCGATGGATCCGCATCAGCTGCTTGACGAGCTCCAGTTTTCTGCCTGTTGGTGCCTCCTTTGGAAAGTTGTTCCTGGTCAGGGCGAACAGCTCTGGACTCTGTTCTCGAACCTCTTGGCAGATTCGTCCCTGTCGATCTTCATCTTCCTCCGGATGGAGGAGAAGGAGGTACTTCTCAATGTCCTGGGTGATGCTGGTGCCATACATCTCCTCTGACGCCTGCCAAGATCCTGCTATGATCATCTTTGGCGGGTAGTAGGGCGATGCCTGTGCTGCAGGACCGCGGCACTCTGCGTGGTCGCTATGGCCAGGGCATTTCTTCTGCAGACTCATCCACAGCGCTCGATTGGAGGTGAGCACTGTCCAGCTCTTGAGAATGGGAATCTGCTTATACTCAAGCCCATATGCACATCCGTGAAGGCGACGCAGAAAACTGGTCGGTTCAGCTGCCTCATCTTGTTGAGGAGTCTTCGAATCGCTCTTGAATCCCAGCCTCTCTTGGCTGTGGTAGGCCATTCCCAGGCAAAGTCTGCATCTTTGCGGGCATCAAGCGTCTCCTCAATCGTCTCGGCCTCGTCAGCCCGCTTCAAGTCTTGACCTCGTCGTCTCTCGAACTTGGCCCATTCCTCCTCAGTTCTGGGAGTCAGGTTCTGCAAGGCTGAGAGCCTTGTGCATGGCATTGAGACCCACGTCATCTTGGGAGGATGTGCCTTCAAGTTGTACCTCTTGCAGTGGAAGCCCATCTCCTCCATCCTTGAGGTCAAACCTGACGTTGGTGCACATGCCACCTCCACAAAGTCTGGTGCTGGGCAATCTGCCCCATCAGCCCACTGACTGGTTGTGTCAGACAGGCTCCAAAGACGGTGACCCCAGTGGCAATCTTTCTGGCAAGACTTGGCCAGATCACATTCTCCTTGGATTGGGTCTTGTCGTCCGTCTTCATCGAATTGATCCCCTGCTCATGGATGCAAGCATGGGGTATGGCTTCTTCAAGGATGCCATGTCGTGTAACCTGCACCTGCTTCTCACCGTCAAATGGACGAGTAGTGGCCACAAGGTCATTCGTCGTGCGCTGTCACCTCAGCTGCTCCGGCCCGAGCTCATCTTCTCCTCCTCCAACTGCACCTGTCGGCTCATAGTCCTCCTGAGGGTGAGGATCCGCTGCCATAGCCGGCCTGCTGTGGATCCTTGCTCGCCGATCGTCTCTCCTTCTTGGCTTCTCGAAGCTGCTCTGGTTTGGCCTTCACTGTCCCGGCTTCGCTGGACTCGTCCTCCAGCACAATCACATCCGGTGACTCGGCCGTCACGACCACATCCGGCGACTCGACCGTCTCCTTCTCCTCCACCTTCTTGGTGATCTCCTCCTGAGCTGCCAACACCCGACGGGCTTGATCTCCTAGGATCTCCGTCCTCCGCAGGGCTTCTTGTGCCAGGGCCTCCGCTCTCTCGGCTCGTTGCCGCAGCTCCAGGTTCTCGGCCTCCAGGATCACCTGACTCTCCAAGGTCTCCATCTGCGTCGGCCTCGATGACCCTGCCGCTGCCTTGGCCGCTGCCCGAGTTGAATGCTCCTGCACAATCTGCGTCGTGGTCTTCCCATCGGCTCGCCCGTCCTTCTCGATCCGCTTGATGTACTCCTGGTAGGACATGTCGTCATGGGAACTCCCATCTGGAGCAGCTTCCCTTTGACTTCCATGAGCTTGCCATTGACCATCTGTTCGGTGCATGCCGAAGGTACCGTCTGCTGAAGCTCCTCCAGGGCCAAGCGGATGATGTGAGGTCCCGGGCCCATGTGTCTTCTCTCCCCGTGGGGCCTTCTCCTTGGAGAGGTATGCGGTGGCACAATTCACCCAAGTGGCGAATTGATTGCTCCTCTGTCGACCCTCCTTGCGCTCTCCAAAGCATGGGTATCCGGCGTGTCGGGGATCGTCGCATGCTGAGGCTGCTCGGGAGGTCATGTCCAGGCTTGGAGACGTTCCTGAGATCAGTGAGTCTTTGGGCCAGATGCTTCAATCGATGGTGCACATCAGATTGCTGCGGACACGATTGCACTGCAAAAGACTCATGCTCGACTGTCATCATCAAAATATGTGCTCCAGTGTCCTGAATGCTATCTGGGCGTGCCTGCTCGGGCGTAGTCCCGTCGATGGCATAGATTGGAGCCTCGGCCAGGTCAATCGTCAAATGTCCGGACTGCAACGCTTGCATCTGTACCGACTGGCGATTGTTGTCTGTCTGCCCTGCTCCAATGTCACCACCAACAAACAGAAATCTCCCATCCTGATATGACAACACTGCATGCTTCCCACGGAGAGTCCGTGCACCGATCAGCGGAGGGGTTCCTTTCGCCATACCACCCAACACGTAGAATGAAATGCTCCCTAACGATGTGTCCAGCAGGTCTACCCGACTAAGTGCTTGGTCACGGTGTCCGTTGCCAAACCTGAAAGTTGGGAGGTCGTTCCGACAAACCGTGTACTGGAACTTGCCATTCACCACCAGGTCATGGAGGGAGTCCAAACCAATGGCATTCTCGGTTGCACCAGTGTCCAGGATCGCACGAGTTGGTGCTCTGCCATGTGATGCATGATCGTCCCACTGTGCCAAAACACCAGAAATGTAGTATGTCTTCCCCTTGCCGAATGAACCCTTGTTGAAACCCTTGCCTTTGCTATTGCCCTTGAAGCCAGCTCCTTTCCCAAATCCAGTGCCCTTGCCCTTAAAGCTCTGACCTTTTCCAGCTCCAATGCTCTTGCCCTTGGGGGCAAAGCGATCAGGGCACTGTTGGTAACCATGACCGCGCATTCCGCAGATGAAGCATGGTCCAAATGAACCCTTGCTTCCTCCTTTGGAGGTCGGTGAGCTCGACTTGGATGAGCGCCCTGATTTGCCCTTGCCCGAATTGGACTCGGGCGCATAATACCCACGCGCAGCTCGAACTCGACGAACCGCCTCCCTGGCTTCCTTCAATGTTCTATTCGCCTCATTGGCGATCGCAAAGGCCTCCGACAATTGCGTCTCTTCCGGATCAGCTGAAGTCTCATCTGGCAGCACGTCTTCTTCATTGGTCCAATCATCTGTCCACCAGTCTTCACTCCAGTCGTCTGCACTCCAGAAGGCCGTACCTGCATCATCGGATGTTGTCCAGTCATGCCATGGTGACCAGTCTGACCACCAGAGGTCGTCCACTTGCTCCTCATAGCCATCTCCATCGTCCCAATCTGGTTCCATGGAATTGTCTGTCCACCAGATCCGCTTAGTGCCAGCTGTCGGTCGATCTGTTGTCTCATCATTGTACAATGTTCTCAATGCTCGACGAACCAACAAAAAACTTGTAGAGTTTGCCGTTTGCACCAAAACATTCATTCTGTCGCTCATGACCCGACAGTCGACATGCACGCAACAACCGATATCCTCTCAACTCGTCTTCAAAGAAATCTCCAGTCGCAGCTGTTGAGGATCCCTGAACAATCCCACTGTGGATAGGTCCAGCCGATGGAAATGTCTGAGTGCCTGACTCGCGACCTCGGTCTTCACCAGCGCGGTTTCCGGACATTGGGCTCCTTGATGGTGTCGATGGTGGATCAACTCTCACTGTATTCCGGGAGGTCAGTAAATCCTGTCCAGGAGACATCCTATCCAGTCGGGCGCGTGCCAGCGACTGTTGTAGCTCCGTGAACAGCTCTTCTTCCCTTACAATGAGTTCGGCCACCGTTTCCCGATCTGTCCTCTTGAGATTGCTCCACTTGTCCAACCTGCTAAAACTGTCAGGAACGGGTAATCTCTGAAGGGGGCTCTCTCTGAGCAGTGCCAAAAACTGGGTCAGTCCGTCATCGTGATCAAATTGGTCGGGGTCAGCATATCGAACAATCGACTTGGCTGCTCCAGTGAGCCTACTCCACAAGCGGGCGCTTTCTCTCGCTCTCTTTGGTCCCCTTCGAGTACCACTTGCAGGCAGTCACGTAGGATTCGAACGTCCCAGGCGAGCCATCCCAAGATGGAACAGAATCCCGGTCCTCTGGCATCACTTCGCCGGGGTATTTTTCAAGAGCCCCCCGGCTGGCTCCGCTACCATGCACGACGAGTTTACCACCGAACGGTAACTAGCAAACAGCGCACCTCACGCGCACACCTTTTCCTTCAAGGTGGAAAGCTTTGAGCCCACCCCAAGCTTCGGGAGAACACGACCTTACGTGTAAGCTGTGGTCCATGGGTCTCTGGTGAATGCACTAAGAGAAATTGCCTCCAACCTAAGAGCGCTGGCCTCCAACCTAAGAGAGATGGCCTCCAACCTAAGAGAGATTGCCTCCAACCTAAGAGCGCTGGCCTCCAACCTAAGAGAGATGGCCTCCAACCGAAGAGAGATGGCCTACAACCTAAGAGCGATGGCCTCCAACCTAAGAGCGATCGCCTCCAACCTAAGAGCGCTGGCCTCCAACCTAAGAGAGATGGCCTCCCATCTAAGAGCGATGGCCTCCATCCTAAGAGCGCTGGCCTCCAACCTAAGAGCGCTGGCCTCCAACCTAAGAGCGCTGGCCTCCAACCTAACAGAGATGGCCTCCAATCTAAGAGCGATCGCCTCCAACCTAAGAGCGCTGGCCTCCAACCTAAGAGCGCTGGCCTCCAACCTAAGAGCGATGGCGTCCAACCTAAGAGCGATGGCCTCCAACCTAAGAGCGACGGCCTCCAACCTAAGAGCGCTGGCCTCCAACCTAAGAGAGATTGCCTCCAACCTAAAAGCGCTGGCCTCCAACCTAAGAGAGATGGCCTCCAACCTAAGAGAGATTGCCTCCAACCTAAGAGCGCTGGCCTCCAACCTAAGAGAGATGGCCTCCAACCTAAGAGAGATGGCCTCCAACCTTAGAGCGACGGCCTCCAACCTAAGTGCGCTGGCCTCCAACCTAAGAGAGATTGCCTCCAACCTAAGAGCGCTGGCCTCCAACCTAAGAGAGAATGCCTCCAAGCTAAGAGCGCTGGCCTCCAACCTAAGAGAGATTGCCTCCAACCTAAGAGCGCTGGCCTCCAACCTAAGAGAGATGGCCTCCAACCTAAGAGCGCCGGCCTCCAACCTAAGAGAGATGGCCTCCAACCTAAGAGAGATGGCCTCCAACCTAAGAGAGATGGCCTACAACCTAAGAGCGATGGCCTCCAACCTAAGAGCGATCGCCTCCAAGCTAAGAGCGATCGCCTCCAACCTAAGAGAAATGGCCTCCCATCTAAGAGCGATGGCCTCCATCCTAAGAGAGCTGGCCTCCAACCTAAGAGCGCTGGCCTCCAACCTAAGAGCGCTGGCCTCCAACCTAACAGAGATGGCCTCCAATCTAAGAGCGATGGCCTCCATGGCCTCCAACCTAAGAGAGATTGCCTCCAACCTAAGAGCGCTGGCCTCCAACCTAAGAGAGATGGCCTCCAACCTAAGAGAGATGGCCTCCAACCTTAGAGCGACGGCCTCCAACCTAAGTGCGCTGGACTCAACCTAAGAGAGATTGCCTCCAACCTAAGAGCGCTGGCCTCCAACCTAAGAGAGATTGCCTCCAACCTAAGAGCGCTGGCCTCCAACCTAAGAGAGATTGCCTCCAACCTAAGAGCGCTGGCCTCCAACCTAAGAGAGATTGCCTCCAACCTAAGAGCCCTGGCCTCCAACCTAAGAGAGATGGCCTCCAACCTAAGAGAGATGGCCTCCAACCTAAGAGCGCTGGCCTCCAACCTAAGAGCGCTGGCCTCCAACCTAAGAGAGATTGCCTCCAACCTAAGAGCGCTGGCCTCCAACCTAAGAGAGATTGCCTCCAACCTAAGTGCGCTGGCCTCCAACCTAAGAGCGATCGCCTCCAACCTAAGAGCGCAGGCCTCCAACCTAAGAGAGATGGCCTCCCATCTAAGAGCGATGGCCTCCACCCTAAGAGCGCTGGCCTCCAACCTAAGAGCGCTGGCCTCCAACCTAAGAGCGCTGGCCTCCAACCTAACAGAGATGGCCTCCAATCTAAGAGCGATGGCCTCCAACCTAAGAGCGCTGGCCTCCAACCTAAGAGCGCTCCAACCTCACTAACTACTAGCACTACGATGCACTTGTTACTACTAGCGTGGCACTTGTTTCTAATAGCTTCTCATTACTACTAGTAAGGCACTTGTTACTACTAGCGTGGCACTTGTTTCTAATAGCTTCTTGTTACTACTAGTAAGGCACTTGTTACTACTAGCGTGGCACTTGTTTCAAAGGGCTTCTTGTTACTACTAGTAAGGCACTTGTTACTACTAGCGTGGCACTTGTTTCTAATAGCTTCTTGTTACTACTAGTAAGGCACTTGTTACTACTAGCGTGGCACTTGTTTCTAATGGCTTCTTGTTACTACTAGTAAGGCACTTGTTGCTACTAGGGTGGCACTTGTTTCTAATAGCTTCTTGTTACTACTAGTATGGCACTTGTTACTACTAGCGTGGCACTTGTTTCCAATAGCATCTTGTTACTACTAGTAAGGCACTTGTTACTACTAGCACTTGTTACTACGAGCGTGGCACTTGTTTCTAATGGCTTCTTGTTACTGTTAGTAAGGCACTTGTTACTACTAGCGTGGCACTTGTTTCTATTAGCTTCTTGTTACTACTAGTAAGGCACTTGCTACTACTAGCGTGGCACTTGTTTCAAATAGCTTCTTGTTACTACTAGTAAGGCACTTGTTACTACTAGCGTGGCACGCGTGTTTCTAATAGCTTCTTGTTACTACTAGTAAGGCACTTGTTACTACTAGCGTGGCACTTGTTTCCAATAGCATCTTGTTACTACTAGTAAGGCACTTGTTACTACTAGCGTGGCACGCGTGTTTCTAATAGCTTCTTGCTACTACTAGTAAGGCACTTGTTACTACGAGCGCGGCACTTGTTTCTAATGGCTTCTTGTTACTACTAGTAAGGCACTTGTTGCTACTAGGGTGGCACTTGTTTCCAATAGCTTCTTGTTACTACTAGTAAGGCACTTGTTACTACTAGCGTGGCACTTGTTTCTAATAGCTTCTTGTTACTACTAGTAAGGCACTTGTTACTACTAGCGTGGCACTTGTTTCTAATAGCTTCTTGTTACTACTAGTAAGGCACTTGTTACTACTAGCGTGGCACTTGTTTCTAATGGCTTCTTGTTATTACTAGTAAGGCACTTGTTACTGCTAGCGTGGCACTTGTTTCTAATAGCTTCTCGTTACTACTAGTAAGGCACTTGTTACTACTAGCGCGGCACTTGTTTCTAATAGCTTCTTGTTACTACTAGTAAGGCACTTGTTACTACTAGCGTGGCACTTGTTTCTATTAGCTTCTTGTTACTACTAGTAAGGCACTTGTTACTACTAGCGTGGCACTTGTTTCTAATAGCTTCTCGTTACTACTAGTAAGGCACTTGTTACTACTAGCGCGGCACTTGTTTCTAATAGCTTCTTGTTACTACTAGTAAGGCACTTGTTACTACTAGCGTGGCACTTGTTTCTAATGGCTTCTGGTTACTACTAGTAAGGCACTTGTTACTACTAGCGTGGCACCTTTTTCTAATAGCTTCTTGTTACTACTAGTAAGGCACTTGTTACTACTAGCGTGGCACTTGTTTCTAATAGCTTCTTGTTACTACTAGGCACTTGTTTCTAATGGCTTCTTGTTACTACTAGTAAGGCACTTGTTACTACTAGGGTGGCACTTGTTTCTAATAGCTTCTTGTTACTACTAGTATGGCACTTGTTACTACTAGCGTGGCACTTGTTTCTAATAGCTTCTTGTTACTACTAGTAAGGCACTTGTTACTACTAGCGTGGCACTTGTTTCAAATAGCTTCTTGTTACTACTAGTAAGGCACTTGTTACTACTAGCGTGGCACTTGTTTCTAATAGCGTCTTGTTACTACTAGTAAGGCACTTGTTACTACTAGCGTGGCACTTGTTTCTAATAGCTTCTTGTTACTACTAGCGTGGCACTTGTTTCTAATAGCTTCTTGTTACTACTAGTAAGGCACTTGTTACTACTAGCGTGGCACCTGTTCCTAATAGCTTCTTGTTACTACTAGTAAGGCACTTGTTCCTAGTAGCGTGGCACTTGTTATTACTAGCGCTCTCGGTGTCTATGTCTGCTATGCGGGATGTGGCATGATGTAGATGGTCATGTTTCATCATGCTGTCTAAGGAAGAACATGGAAGAACGCACAGCTTCAACACGTCTTGGAGTGAAACCGTTCTAAGTTCTACCTTAGGTCTTGGATCGCTCTGAAGAGTTCCTTGATGCTCCTTGACATGAACTGCCCACTTCATGCCACCTCAAACCCACAGTTCACTTCGTGCTTCCAACCCTTCGAGGCCGTTCACCGCACGCCGCTTTGCTGGATGCACAGCCCTTGCTGGAGTACAGTAATGTAAGAATACGGTGCTAACATGTGCTAAGAATCATATCTCACTAAGACCCCGGACCTCAGGGCTGCTACTTTGCTTCCCCTTCTCTTTCTCTTTCGCGTTCGGTGCATGTTTTCTTCGTGAGGACCGCTCGAGCTGGGCGCAACTGAACAGTATGCTCTGTACATCCTGGGCGTGGCAAGCCAAAAGTGTTGATGATGCAATGATGTGGATATATTAATATTCTATAATTGCTTACCTGATTGCATGATATTACTCTGGCACTATTGTGTGATTCAGTTGCAAATTTGATCAGGATGACCAGCCGAACAGTGGAGTAAAAGCTTGAAAACTGTGGTCAAGAGAATCGCCCTGGAACGTTCAACAAATGCACGTGTGTCTTTTTTTGTCGGTGGAATGAGCTGGGAAAAGATGGGTAAGTAGTATGTAGTAAGTAGGCTTCTGGCACAGAATGACTGGGAAAGCGAATCAATGAAAGTCTTCTTTGAGCATTTGATAGCCCTGAAACACCTTCACCTGCACAAATGCTGGACTATGGACAGCGGCAATTATTCAAACCATCTACAGTACAGTAGAGAATCTATATATAGATGACGAGCTTCGAATAACTCGGCCAAAACAGAAGATGCATTGGAGGGTGAAAGGAAAGGAGAAGGGTAGTGTACAGCACATTCTGGTTCTCATCCTTGTGGACTTGACCTTCGGCCGATGCCCGAATCTGGGCCAACAGTGGCCCGCAGGTGAGTGGGTGTTTGAGCGTCTGCCTGTCCCGGCCGCAGGCGTCCGTTCCGACCAATTGATCTCATCGGAGAGCGGCGAGGGCCGGAGCCTCTGCACACTGCCATCACGGCTTTCGGCTGTGCCACATCTGCCAAGTTCCGAACAAAGGTGGGCGGCCAACACAGAGCGCTGGGGAATCCAAGTGGATTCCCAAACCAAAGCAGGTCTGAATCATGACCAGGGTTCTAGAATTCAGGGGAGAGTCAGATTATCGGATTGGCATGGATATAAATGGATAACAATCAACTGCTCCAAGTTGGCCATGGCCGCCATTTGGGGCCAGCTGATACGCAGCTCCCACAAAAATCCAACTACGAGGGCAACGTTCAGAGTAGAGGCCATCGCACGTGTCACTCAGTCACTGGTCACATCCTTCGAGAGGGACATTGGCACGGTGAGATGGTTTCTCTACTCTCGCCGAAGCACAGAACGCCGAAGCCTTTTCTCAGTGCCAATACATGGACGCTGGACGGAAAACAGGCTTGGCCATGGCTGACATTCATCTGTTCCACATCACCTAAAGAAGAATATGGTCGAAACAATAGGAAAGTAGCAACCCCGCAACAATCCGCTCTTGGTCAATGCAAAACACCCTGTAGTTACTGCAACCTTACATTCCGAGCGGCATTCTGCTATGAGGGACTTGGCTTGGGGATACCATCTAAGCATATCTAAGCCAACAAGTTTCTTGGCCACCTAGCCGCCAGGCTCAACTGCAAGGGTCGGGCTCAACTGCTGCTCCAATATCAGGCAAGCAGGCCCGGGTCTCTCCTATTCAATCCTCAGCTGCGTGGCTGATGGAAAATGCACTTATGCGATGGCTTGGGTTTTTGCCAGGGAATCCTCATGACGAACATCTCCTGTGCCCTTTGGGTGTCCCTTTAGGTATTCAAGCAGGATTCGGATGGCGAAAGGATACGAAAACCTTCCCCTTCCCCCAACAAGTTTCAACACTTCAAATTGCCAAGACGCAGTCTTGAAGTGCAAATGCCCAAAGCGTGCTTCCCACTCTTCTGCGTCGTAGGCACGCACCTGCTCAGCACGGAAGGTCAGCTGCTGCGTAGGGCTTGGTGGACGCACCTGGTGAGCGGGCGAGCCCCCTTGGTCGATACTCGGTCTCAGTGCAGTCCGCCGAGAGGGACGGCACTGAGCAAGAACTGCAAACGATCATCTGCAAAGTACTTCACGTACAACCAGTATGAGTATCTGTTTGTAGATGGAAAGGCGTATGCCTGCATACGTTCCTTCGGTCGAATGCTGTAACTACTTGGATGAAGTCCCCTGCAACAAGTCATGGACCGGGCAATGCACTCGTCCTCAGCGGACAAATATGGCCGCATTTGATGCGCTAAATGACCATATGTATAATACATGGACCATATCATATCGACTAAAACATACAAACACCTGTACCGTACAGAACCCATATACCCGTAATATGACTCGTATGACACCTGAACCTTGTCAACATTTGATTCGAAAAACAACTGTTAAAACGATACAATCCAACAACGTACAATAAAACAGCTGCTGGCTTGGTGTGACAACCTGCAAAGACTTGTGACACCCACATTTGGCCGTATTTGTTGATTACACAAAGTAAAAGCCGTGTGGACCTTGTTATTGAGCGAACTTGTTTGGACAAAAAAACGACTGTATCCATGTTGGGTTTCCTTGTTGGTTTTGTACAATAGGGTCGTCGTTTTCCAGAAGTTCCCAGTCTTTCGCCGGCTTGGACCGCAGACGCCTCAAAGCTCTCGTCGTTGAAGGAGCTCCAGCTGGGCGTGGAAGCCAGCTGAAGCCTCGTTTGAAGTCTTTGAAGTGCTGGTTCCTGCGCTGGCTGAAGCCTCAGAGTCCCAAGTTCAAAGGGGTTGGGGAGCGAACACGGAGAGACTTGGAGCACAGGCAAGGTGACCCACTGACTCGAAGGTATCCAATGTCCAATGAATCTGGTCCAGCAGTTTGGGGATCTGTAGGGTAGTCCAACCAGCCAGGTGAACCTTCGGATGGCCATGCGACATGATTGTCACATCACAAGCAAAGGCGAGAGGTGGCTCATAGCGTGGCACCCAGACCCTAATGTTCAATCTTGATTAGATACCCCCCCTCCTTTTACTTAAATTCCTTTTGATTTCCCTTGAACTCCTTTTGATTTCCTCTTGATTTGTTCAGAGTCAATTGTTAATCAGGGGATAGGTCCTAGGTAATTATCAAGAGTCTACATTATAATCAACCCTTTGAGTTCTCAAAGGACATGTAGGCAATTGTGTGGCATTTTCTTTTGTGCTACAGGTCAGGATGCCCGTCAGCCGAAGGACCATCCAAGAAAAACCTATACAACCAAGTTCACAACTGTTGGATTATTTTTTCCGATGAAGTGATGCCGCAATGAAATCAGTTACGAAGTGTGGTTTCCATTGGCTTGAGTACCAGTCGACCCAGGGTCTGTGCGAGCGAAGCCAAAGATCAGCAAATTAAGGGTCTAGGATCTTCTACCGGGGTACATGTGTTTGTCCACGCAAGATCCAGTCGGCTGTGATTGGTTTTTCTTTTTGGATTTTTTTCGCCGTTTGTGATCTAAAAGGACTGAAAGGGGCAATGGAGCGATAGTTTGCCAAAGGGACTGGCCGTCCAACAAGAGATTGCCACAGCTCATCGGTTTGGGCACCGATGGGACGGACCAACTGGTGCATTTCTCTGGACGACCGGGGGTGGTCTAAACCCGAAGCGCTTCTCTGATACCAAGAAACACCATTAAAGAGTGCTCAGCCACCTGGCCAGCCTGCCTTTCTGCTGAGCCCTTCGCCGCTGCACTTGCAGCTGAGCCCATCACGACCCACCGGCAGAGCCCGCGGACGCGGGAGGCCGGCTTCGTGCGGCAGTGCCCACACTCAACGCATGCGGCTTGGGCCAGGAAGCATTGGCAATTCATGCCTTTGGCTTTGAGCAGCAACAGAGCAGAAAAGGTTTCTTTCACCACGTTTGATTCTGCAACACAAAAGGCCAAGACAAACAATGAGAGTCCGCAGATTAAGATTCACTCCGCCTTTCTTGTTGCTAGAAAATCAAATCATAACGATTCCCTTGGAACAGCAATAACCGGAAACTTCCAGAAACTATCCCCAGCACTTGGCAGGTGACCTCAAGTGAAGAGGTGTCACTGGCTTTGGGAAATACTGCTTTCAGCGGTGAAAACCGGGCGTCCCAACGTGCTTCTCGCTTCTTCAGCTTCCTGAAATCGTGCAACCCAGCCCATCTGAGGAAACTCTGGCCATGTTGCCTGGATCCGATACCCATCCATTGGATACCAAACCCATCCATCGGATTTTGATGTTTGACCCTTGAAGATTTGGGGAAGATGGAGGACTGGAAGGCAATGATGGAAACCAGGCTGTGAGCGGAATCCAAGATGCAAAGGTGGCAGGGCACTCCTTGAGGGTCTGTAGGGCCCCCACCATCGTTCCCTTCTCAATCCTTCTCAATCCATGCCACGTTGCTTTGAACTTTGTTCAATTCCCTCTAGTTCCTCTGTACTCTAGACAGTTGATAGATGGGCAGGACAGCAGGTTCTACTAGCTTGTGGGTTGGCACAAAGAACGATTTCTCGTGATGTTGATTGATATCAATCTAGAATCGAGAGACAATAGATGAGAAGGAACGTGGAGCTGTAGCGAACAAGTTGATGGGTTCCCGTCCAAAATGGTCTTCTAAAACAAACTCTAGTTTATCAGGTTCAGTGTGCTATTTTGCTTCCACTGAACCTTTCCTTTTCCTTTCATACACAATTGACCCACATCCGGTCAAGGGCGGAATGGAACTGCTGTGCAGTGATCCAGTTGTCCGGCGAGCGTCTTGGAACCCACCTTCGCTCGCTCGATCTCCGCATCGTAGAGCTCCTGCTGCATCTCCTTAGAGCAGTGCCATGGCGTCATGAAAGGCTCACATCTTATGTTTTGGGATGGTAGCATAATTATATAAATATATACATGTGTTACATGCATAATCATGCATATAAATATTCTATAGACAATATTTAGAGGTGCACTCAGTTGGTCTAAGTAGTACAGTAGCTACTTAGTTTCCCTAAAAATCTAGCAAGAAAGTGAATAGTGCGAGCGCTTCTTCAAGGAAGCTCCCCCCCGCCACCTTTAGGGCCGGGGGGGGTCCTGCGTCCGCGACTCCCTTGCTTCTACTAGCTACCTACTTCTACCTACAACCTACCTCACCTCTACTAGCGGCGGCCTCCCCCAAGAAAAAATAACAACAAAAAAATTGATTTGGTTAATCTTTTTGGCAATCTCACTCAATGTCACCAAGGCTCAGTGAGTGGACACCGCTGGGCCTTGCAGCTCCTAGGCGTTGCCAAAAGGACCCTCCATCCAATGTGAAACAATTTTGGGGTGCCCAAAGGCCATTGGCAATTGGTTTACAGGGAAAACATTGTGATTGCATTTACTTGTTATGCACTGAGCCCGGTCGAAAGGGGCCTTAAGCATTGAAAAATTCAGGTGGCCTAGTGGGCATGGGAATGATAATACTGATAAAGACTGATAAAGAAACTAGATAGATTTTATGTGGTTATTATTTACCCGTAGGCGTCCTGGCCCCAAAGCCAAGGCACAAAGGCACACCGATCAGACTTCTGGCATGTGTATGGGGCCGTTGTTTTCCACGCTCATAGTAAGCATTTTCGGGCGAGCCATTCAATTGATAGCATTCCCCGAATGTTCTTTGGCTTTTTGCTCGTGGCGCATAGTCCGTAGAGCACCTTCCATTTCGACTTTGGACCGTGTCGTGTTGTTGCACCCAGCTTGCTTGGAACGACCACCGGCGGCGGGCAAGTCAGAGAACCAGGGTCGGAGAAAGGTCGAATAAGAGACCAGGAGACAGAGCCCAGAAAAACAGAATCAGTGATCTTGGGAAAAGAGTTGGAGACTAGAAAATTAGAAACAAAAATCAGAGACTGCAAACCCAGAATCAATATCCAAGAATACAAACACTGCCTCGTGAACCCTAGACCGCGCATGCCGACCACGATCACAATGACGTGCATCACCCGCAGAACTGCGCCAACCCAGACGCAATCAGAACACTGGGTCACGCTGCTCCCTCTGTTGGCCTGCTGGCCTGCGGTTGGGCGTAAGCCGTAAGCCCTTGGAAAGGTTTTACGTGTATTCTTCATTTCACACATTGGAACTGTTCGAATTCCCCAGGACCCTACAGCGCCACAGTGGGGTCCTGGTTCCGATGCGTTCGACTCATGTCAGTGAGGTCCTTCCATCCCACACCGCCCTCTTCAGCCACAGCAACTTCTCCGGCAGATCCTGCATGACGTCCTTCTTCAGCCTGGGAAAAAGACTGCGTGAAGTCACCAAACAAGAGGGACTTGCCGTAAGGTGGGCAGCGGACATAGAACCATTGGGTTCCAACATGGTCATAGTCATAGCAATCAACAAGACAGCTCTCAGACCACCTGGCTTGCCCTTTTTGTAGGACCTTACCTCACAGCAGTATTCATCATTGGAGTTGGGGCGGTGACAGGACCAAGTACCAAAACAACTGGCTGTACAAAACAGACTTGCTGCAAGTGTTTGTGCATGGATTCAAGATTATTCAAGCTGTCAGCCTTGAGGGATTCGCTTCCTGGACCTGGAGTCCGGAGTCCTTGGATGATACCGATACTCTCTATCTATATATATATATATATATCCATAACTAATTCATATGATGATGGATGTTGCATTAAAGAGTCTTCGACTGGATGTCCAACTCTTTGATATAGCTGAGCTGAACTTGTTAAAGATCCAATGAAACTGAACGTGTCTGCTTGCAGTGTCGTGAGGTGGGTTTGGTGCTGCGGCCCTATTGGAAGTCTCTGAGATTCAGGGTCTTGATCATGACATATCATGACCATTGACTCTTGGGAAGCTCTCGTGGGAAGCAAGTGAATTTCCGTAGATGCGGACAAATACACAGTCCTGCATTTATATAACACCGAATGGACCAGTCAATATATTTTGGAAGACCGCAGCTGAGGAATCCTGGTCTGGATGTGGGAAATTCATTTCCCACATCCAGATCACCCCCTTCCGTGCGGCAGGCATTGCAATTGAATAGAAACCATATAATATAATATATATATATAACTATATGGGTGTGTATTTTTTTACCGTAGTCGGGCCGGGAAGTTTGAATAGGTGGTATGATTCGAGGGTATGATTCGCAGATGATTCGCAGCTTTGAAGTTGTATTGTTGGATTCGTTGGACTTCCAGCAGTGGGCCCACTCTGCGCCGAGGCAGTAGGCAAGCAGCATCTGTTGGATGCTGGTTGGATGCTGGGCAGACTAGGCAAATGCACTCTTCCACCAAAGACTCCGGTGGCCCTCTCCAGGCCCCACCAAAACAACCAGGATGTGGGATGGGTGGGGGACTGTGTGAAGGCGCGTGATTCGGGTATGAATCGGGCATGAATCGGGTGTGATTCGTATGGCCATTAGATTCTGTAAAAGAAGGCGGTCCCTTTAAGGGAGAGCACATGGGAACACTATGAGCACCCCTGGGATGTGAGCCTTTGCTCTTCCCACAAGAAGACACAAATAATTTTGGACAAATTGAGTGCCCATTGGAAAACACAATTGCAAACGTCATGCACCATTGGCTCATGGACATCTACAAGGCACAAAGACCAACCAAACACTTCACCTTAACACCTGGTTCTTCTTGTAACGTTTTGAGGGGTATGATTCGGGGGTATGATTCGGGGGTATGATTCGAGGTATGATTCGAGGGTATGAATCGCTCAAGTCGAACTTCCAACCACTACATCAGGAAGTACACGCCAAAAAAATACAAACCCATATATTGTAAATAAGTTTCCATTCCCATCTCAAGTCGCTTGGCCCCCACGGCCACGACCCACGGAGTTCGCACGGCCTCCGCATCATGAAGGGTGCTGCACGCACTTGCAAGGTTCGAAGGGACCTGGTCGTGACAAAAACACTGCGTGTCCGACGTGTCCCAAAGCTCTCACTGAACAACGATAAAAAAAACTGGCCTGCAGCAATTTATGGCTATATAGTAATTAGATGGCATTGGTAGTGGATTTGTCCATATTCACTGTTCCATTAAATTCTTGCGTGAAAACCCTCATGATGATCTGCCAAGATTATAGAAACAACTCTCCACAAGACGTGTATAAAACCAAGAGTTGTGACCGTGAAAGCCTGCAGGATCCTGCAGACAAACTCTCGTTTGAACCAAACAAGTCGTACACTTATTGATCGGACAAATGAACAAAGTGGGAATTCACTGAGTCATTTGGGGAAGCATTCATCGTTCACTCCGATGTTCCCCATTCATCGTTGTGTTTTGGGAGTGCAATCACACAGCTTGCCCATCTGATAATATCCGATAGTGACTGCCAAGCTTTTCAAAACTTCACCGCAGTCAGCCACTGCCAGACCAGCAGGATTGCTTCAGCATCTCGACTTCCCCTCAAAGTAGAAGCTTGAAAAAGACATGGAAGGTCTTGGAAGCGTTCCGTTCAAATCAGCTCGGCGGTCACAACCGGTGCATTGCAATTACAGTAATATATATTCCGATTCAAAACAGGATTCCTGCTTCATCAAAAAAGTTGGATTGTTGCATGGCCCCTGTGTTTCTTCTAGGTTGGAGGCCATCGCTTCTAGGTTAGAGGCCATTGCTCTTCTGGCCCAACTGGGCCGCCTCTCCCAAATGGTCTGCCCATCCAAGTGGCTGCCGCTCCACAATGCCATCCAGCTCGCGGCCGATCTTCACCTAGGCGAGCCGGTAGTCCGTGGAATCCCCCAAAAGGTCAGACGGCTACACGAAGAAGGCGAGGTTTAGGGGTACATTGGTGTGGTTCACAAGAGCTTGGCGCGTGAACATGCCCCAAGATACCCAATGTTATCATAGTTTAAGTTATATTTTGCTGTTTTGTAGCAAGGTTTTGAGCTCCTCGAGCCCTTCGGCACCTGTTCTGGCTGAATTACATAGTTTCATACATTTTGTTTACCTCGGACTTCGTCTTAATTCAACGTGATTGAAATCAATACCTCGCCTCGTCCAATTTCAATAATATCATTTTTCCTCGTCTGCATTTATGCCTTAAATATTCAATATATAGTTAAAAATATATACATGTGGGTTTGAGGTTCCGAGGCTGAAAGGTAGGCTTGAATGGCAAGCACCAGTGCACAGCCAACCAACAAATCTGCGGCACTCTTTCAAACATGCTCACTTCAAAATCGGGCCTATTTCTTTTAAAAAAAAGGGGCAGAGTTCCTTTTTGCCCACCGAAGCACGGATGATGCAACACACATGAAAAGCCTTGGCCTTCCTAGGCCGCCGCACCAGCTTGGGATTGCACTTGTCTCGAGAGATCTGCAACACAAGCTTCAACAAATTCCCCAGCTCCTCGTGCAGGGACTCAAAACTGGCCCCACCGCCGTGAAAAAGGAACCAAACGTCTTCATGTGGCCAAAAAAGATCGCAGCCAGGGGATCATAGAGAGCACATACTAAAACATACAACGTGTCCAAACATTGCAATCACGCGCGTGACGACGCATGCATCACGCACATTCGGTCTTGGCCTGCAAGCTGTTGTGCACTGGAGTCCCAGTCAACAGCACTCTCCGCTTAGCCCGGATCCTTGGGACCAACAACAGCAAGGCTCGGAGTCATCGGACGAGTTTGACCGCGGGTAAGATGTGTGCGAGGGATACCATTTGTGGCATATAGGAAAGCCGATTGTGTTTTAATGTCTTTAACAAGTGTTACGTGTTTGTTTTAAATGTTTTAATTGTTTTTGGAGCCAAAGAAAGTATAGATACCGGAAGCGCTGGATCTGGGACTACTGCAGCTGCAACAACGGGGCCTGCCAAACATCCCCAGCCTACCTCATCAACACTTGCAATAGGCCCTGTATAGCCTTTCCCATAAGAAAAAGTAAGCGACATTAAGCGACAAAACTTTTACCGGCACACAGCAAGAAACAATCGCCAATGGTGTGGAGGTCTGCCAACCCCTTTGTATCAAACTCTGATGAGCTTACAGCAACAAAAAGGAAACTTTTCCCTATGCGCTGGAGCCCTGAAGCAAAAAGCACACGAATGTGTACAAATAGGTGTCTTGATAGATTTGATAGGCAACAGTCAGTTGGTCTTTAAAAAATTTGGCAAACATGCTATTGTTTATGTTCGTTTACCGTGACTTTTGGAGTGAATAGTGGTGTCTTCACGGGCGGCAGTAGATTTTCGAGCAAGAAATGTGTAGATCTTCGGGACGACTCGGATGTGGAATCTCTTCAATGTGGCGAAAGAACATCTATGCCCCGCATGACCTTTGGACGAAGTCCGTCACCGGTCGTTCTACAAACGACGAGGACGGTCATGGCTCTTATCCTCCAAAAAGGGGGCCGGAAACATCAAGCTCTCATCCATAGCTGAATGACTCGTCTTTCAGCGGAATATGAGTTGCCGACGAGACGCCTGAAGAGCCTTCCAATTCTTTGCCCAAACATGTTAAACGTTCGTCCTTATCTGGTTGCCCTGGCCATGTTCACTCATTGCCGGCCCAGCGTCCGATCAACATGCTTGAAAGTCTGAGTCCCCGCATTTCGATAGGCATGGGCCTGGTTCCGGTGGCAGTGGCCAGCACAAAGGGGACCTCTCACCTCTTGTGCAAATCCACATTCAATTTGCCATGCGTGGCCATCAATGGCAGCCGGTGCGCAACTGCAGCGGGTTTTAGTCTAATCCCATCCAGAACGTCTGGTTTAGTCTTGGTATGTCTTGGTCATGATTCCGTTCACATTGGAGCGCAAGACTCCTTTTTGCATGGACACGGCTTACCAGCGGCAACCAGTATGTATTGCCAACATGTACAGCAACGTGTATGTATCGTTATGTATCTGGCAATGTCAATGTACACATCTAAAAGCGGTTTGCCACTAAGGCAGGTGGAGAACATCCCCTCTTTCACTGGCACAACCTCTCGCGAACCTGTTTGCATTCTCCATTCCTCGCGTGAAAAACCTTCGTTGAAAGTACACCACATTCATCGCCTCGTCGCAAATGATGCACTCAAAGGTGAGCTGCTTGAAGAAGTTGCACTGGTCTTCCTGTTGAACCATAGGGGACACATGCGAGGTGACCGGTGCGTATGTGGATGTTCCTTGATGTTTCTGGTCCAGTGCCGTGCAGGTCTCTTGCCACTCCCTCTCTAGACACTAGACATGGCAAGAAGACCTACCAATGCCATAAATCCTTTGCTTTTTGCACACATGGAAACCGCCCAATCTGCTCGCCAGATGTTTTTGCAGGCCAAAAACCATCACAGAAGGTCCTTGTTCCCCAGGATGCTCGCAGTGGTGAGCACCAAGCGAGGAGAATCCCCAAGCCCATTGAGCTTGATCTCCTCACAAAAGCCTAAGGCCGGCAGCGGTGCCCACCTGTGCACCGGTGCACACCAAGGGTTATCAGAATGAGTCGGAAAGCCGGCACCAACGGCGAAACAAAATCAGGAAATCGATCCTGAGATCTGATAGGCTACTATGGGGTCATTTCATCCAGATGTGGGAAGTTGTTTTCTGACCCAATGGATGTTTGTCTCTGTTCCCTGTTAGAATTTACGGGAGGCCTTGATTGTCTGAGGTTGAAAACGGATTGCCCAACAGACTCTTGTCAACATCCCCAAGATCTAGACTGTTGCATTCATGTTTGATGGGTTCACGAGGGGTGTAGGAGGTTGTCCGCTCTATGTCTAACACAATAGGTTTATGAGTTCATAACCTCTGCACAGGGCTCATTTCCAGAAATAGTGTTACATGTGGTTTTTAAATGTTTTTTTTTTAATGGCTTGAAGATATGTTTTTATATGGTTGTGAAAAAGGCTAAAATTGGATTTATGATATGTTTATGTTTTTTTAATGATTTTTT
>CAXIVM010000767.1:0-13000 GCA_964035705.1 Porites rus
TTTCAACTTGACTCACCCCTGTGTGGGAAATGCAAGGGTAAAATTTAGAGAAGGAAGTTGCCCTTCCAAGTTGACGCGCCCTTTGGTGAGCCACCCGAGGATAAAATTTAGAGAAGGATGTTGCCACTTCAACTTGACTCACCCCTTTGTGTGGGCAACGCAGGGGCTAAATCTAGAGAAGGAAGTGGTCATTCCAACTTGACTCACCCTTTTGTGGACAATGCAGGGGGAAAATTTAGAGAAGGATGTTGCCATTCCAACTTGACTCACCCCTTTCTGTGGGCAATGCAGGGGTAAAATTTAGATAAAGAAGTGGTCATTCCAACTTGCCGGAGACCGGGCCGCAGACCGGACCGGAGATCGGACCGTGACCCGGCCGGGCCGGTGACCGGAAAACAAAAAAAGTATATTATGTCTACTACAGGGATACCTGAGCCACTGAAATAGAAGCAAGAAGCTGCAGAAAGTTCATACTCCCATCACGCACGGCGCAGTCACCCCATTGTGGGCCACTCCATTCATCCACGGTGTCCATTGTGGGCCCGAACTCCAAAGCATGGAGGTTGTGAGTTCACCATATAGTTCACCGAGGACCGTCTTCCGAACATAGAACTCTCAAAACCCAAACGTTCCCAATCCCGAACATCAGGTGCCAATGGATCTCTCCGAGTAGACGACGATTCTGAATTCTATCTCCGAGAAGAACGGATTCTGTTCCAAGACCACAGGTTGGCGAACATATCACATTACTGAAGAACTCTATATCTGACCACCCATGACTTTAATTGAGGGGTGTTGATTTCAGCTGCTTTTTTTTTCAGGCATCGAGCTACACTCCACTGTGCCATGTAAAGGCTCTTGGGAGAGTTCTTTTTGCAACTCCATGAGGCCAGTTAATGGGACTGAAGAGTGCATGCAAATCCTCCAATTCAGCTTTTGTTCCGTTAGGAAACCAGGATGAGAATCCAAATGCTCACAATAGGCAAAGAACTTTGTGCGATCTATCGCGTGATCATCTGTGGCTGATTGAGACTCTCATGTTCCAAGGCTATCCTGTCTCAGCGTGTCACAACTTTGGTAGGTACTAGTAGCTTCTTGCTCCAGTAAGGCCAGGAGCCCCGTTCGTAGCTTCTTGTTACTACTAGTAAGGCACTTGTTACTAGAAGCGATGCACTTGTTCCTAGTAGCGTCCTTGTTCCTAGTAAGGCCAGGAGCCCCGTTCGTAGCGTCCGAACGCTCCGTTCGTAGCGATGCCAGGAGGGTCCCTCGAGGCGCCGTGGACGGACCGTCCGTCCCTTCGGGTCCTTGTTCAGCGCGGCAAGGAAGCCATCGGGCATGTCCGCGACCTCGAAGGATCACCCGTTCGGTTCACCGTGGTGCAACATGGCGTTTTGAACGTTTTTGATTGTTTTTTTTAATGTGTTTGTTCTTCCTTTTAGGAATTGTTTTGTTGAATTGAAATGACAGGTATTTCAATTGGGGTCGATTTGTTGGTTCGCTTAAAGGATTGGCTTGCTCTTCCAGCCGGCTTTCTGGCGGCTTTCTAGGAACTGGATTTGATGGTCGATCCTGAATAAACAAGTGGATTGGGATTCGTTCGACGTTTCGACTCCGAAGATCAATTCCCAAAGTCCCGGGGATTCCCAAACCGCGGTCAAACACGACCCTCAATTCGTACCTTGTGAAGACCTGCCTTGAGAGGATGGGACACTGATCGTTTGTCCGGACATGGCGATCCAGCAGTTTCTAGCTACTAGATCTATACTAGTAGTAATGCCATTGTTACTAGTATAGCTTCTATAGCTACTAGTAATGTGCAACCTGTTGCTCTAAAACGCTTTACAAACGACAAAGCAACCGGAACAAGCTCGGTCCACAAGACTTTGTCACACGAGAGACCCACTTTGTCTGAGGCCCTTCGTCAACTCAAAGGTCTTGTCGTTGCAAAAAGAATGCTAAGAGGGTACACTCTTCTTCTGTGCTGCTGGCGTAGACCGCATCAACACTCTCTCTGACACGAAGGATTTGGATGCAAAGACCACAAAGTGATTCGCCCTAGCTTCTGTAAGATCCTTGGCTCAGGCAATCTGAGCTCTCTGTTTCAGGGCGAGATCTGATGGCTTCAAAGAAGACCTTGAGCCGCACTAGTCACTAGCACCTTGCAAAAGGATGCAGAAGGATTCTCTTTCGGTGTTGTTTACCCGGATTCAGTTCAAGACAATATGCTTCCTGAAGCCCAGCAACGATTTCACTCGGTCCGCAAGCAAGCCTTCTCCGTTTTGAGAGCTCTGTCCCGTTGCATCGCCACCAGAACATCATCCATGTATAGATGTGTGAGAGAAAGAAACTTGTGAGCTGAATGCATGAGGGTGTTGCCACAGATCGAGAACCCTTGAAAGGTCCCATCCGCCCAGTCCGAGCTCAATTAAGGCCTCATTGCTCTCTTTGCCATATATGTGGATGGATGGCACATTGGTCCCGCCAGTTCGCAGGCAAGTTCACTGTCGCACCAAGCATACCGTCAAAGAATGCAACGAGTCTCTTCCTGAGTGATGTGCCTCACCGACATGAAGTAGAAGCCGTACCAATAGTATCGAACACTTTCCGTCAAATCGGGCATTCCACCATGAACCCCTACGCCTGTGTTAAACTACCCTGGAGTCTTGGAACCACTGGCAAAAGGAGAAACCCGTCGAGCAAGTCTAAAATTGGAACATGTGCATAGAACTTTAAGAAACCTGTGACTCTATCAAATCAGTTTTCCAATTAGTGTGCACGTTTGTCCGGTCCTCTTTGTTTCCCTGTGATGTGTCCCAACGTGTCTTGTAGCATCTTATAACATCTATAACTAATTACCGCGCGGCTTGGTCTTGATTCACAGGTAGCTCTCTGGGTGTGTTTGTGACTTTACCTTTCTCACCCAGTTGTTTGCGTGCGCGTGCAGGAATTGGGCATATGAGAAAGGGCCATTCTCAAGAAACTTATTGAGTCAATGTAAATACCGATGTTGAAGCCAACAATTCCCCATATCTACAACGCTTTTCGGGAAGCGACACATCATGATATTTGCAAGGCTTTTTTCTTGGAACAAGAACCAATGCGATTTACAGTGTTTCTTACCTTTCTGGTGCCCAAAGAACCGGCATCGACGCAGTTTTCGGTCTGTTCCTGGGCGCCAGCCCCCCTGAAAAAGCCCAACTATACACGCCAGCTGATGAGCAAACTTCCCCAGGCCCCAGCCCTTGACCGCTGAGGTTTGCTTCTCACCCTCCTCCGAGCCCGGTTTGCAGGATTCCCCCAGGGTTCCGATCGGTCATTCCTCGTGTGGCCAAGGCATTCTGGATGTCTTGCACCTTCACCTGTCACTTCAAACATCGTCGCGGTAAAGCTGGGATGAAGGAGGGCCACAGGGCTTCTACCCAAAAACTGGTGGATGACATGGTCATCACAACTGACATGGCGGGCCCACAGCTTCTGATTTCAGCTTCATTCAGCGTATTCGGGAGAACTCTCCCAGCAAGACTCCTCGGTTTTTCTTGGACTTGTCTCTTTTTCACAACCTGAACATCTCAGACTCATCGTATTTTTTCTTACAATGGACATGGCCACATTGGCTTGGACATGACCTCCCTGTGGCCTTGGATGTTTGGAACCCCCAAAAGGCACCATTTTTCACCAAAGCCTCAGCCTCGTTCGGTCGAACTCGTGCAAGCGTCCGAAGATTGTCCCTCGTCCGGGCCCATCAGGAGTGTTGGTGGGTCTACGCGGTCTACGTTGACGTCATGTTTGGTGATGGTCGACCATTGATGGACGATGCATTATACTATAAAGCCAAGCTGATATATTCTCATATCTAGTTTGGTTTTAAAAATGTAAAACGAGGAGATCTACGGAATTCTACGGATGTGTACGGGTACACCCACTCCACTGGGAGGGAGCGTGAAAAACCTCTGCGAAAACCGCTGGCCTCACAAAGTT
This sequence comes from Porites rus, assembly GCA_964035705.1. Classification (NCBI taxonomy): domain Eukaryota; kingdom Metazoa; phylum Cnidaria; class Anthozoa; order Scleractinia; family Poritidae; genus Porites; species Porites rus. The sequence goes on from CAXIVM010000767.1 coordinate 3,979, forward strand.
CAGCATCCCCGGTTTTGATAGCGATGGCCTCCGAACTAATGAAATTAAGTCGACGTACATGTTTCTTTGAGTTGCTAATAGATTATAGCGATAGCCTCCAACCTACTAGCAATGGCCTCCAACCGAATCCTTCCGCTGGTGCCCCAACAAAACGCCCAACACGCTGATGCCATGCTCCTCCCCGCTCCAAGTAGCGTCCTTGTTCCTAGTAGCGAGGCCAGGAGCCCCTAGTAGCGTCCGAACGCTCCTAGTAGCGAGGCCAGGAGCCCCTAGTAGCGTCCTTGCTCCTAGTAGCGATGCCCTTTGCTACTAGTAGGGATGCTCCTCCCCGGCTTCTCTTCATGGCCTCTCCGTTGCTGTCGGGGCGGAACTGCGCCCAGGCAATGGACAAGAGCCGGTCCTGCTCCTGGAGGTCCGTCATAGGGTGTGGATGTGGGTCGTTTTCGTTTTTGGGGCGTGTATTCAGGAGGAAAAAACACTGCCAGGGGTGCGTTTTCTTAGATTCATATGTGTCAACATATTCCTTCTTCTCAGGTGTTTGACGTGCCTTGGACGTGAGGATCTGGCAAAAACATACCCAGATGCATGGATGATACACGATGATGACATGATGATGACTGTCAGGCATTGCCCAAAGGAGAGGAAAATGAGACGCGCAAGACCCGGAAACTTCGGGTTCGACCAGAAAATCCATGTGCACCAAGTTCAAAGCCCTTTGAGGTGGGAACCAATAGCTTCGGTGATTCCAAACCTCCGGCTCCAGGTAAACCAGCCTGATTCCAAGAAACATGTGGCTTTCCCAAAGTCCCGAACACCAAAACCGAACCACAGCGGATTGACCCACATGGAGTTATTCTTTTTTGTGCTGTCTTAGACCGGAGTTCAACGCCTCCGGGGTCTTGCAGCGCAAGTTAATCACACCGGCCAGGAACTCGGTATAGGAGACCTTGGCCAAGTTGGGGCAACGAGTGGGGGCCGGCACGCGCACTGACATGGGGAAGGGAAGGGTGAGGGAGGGGTGAATAATGAGGGGCGAGGGCAACCGAAAAGCAAGATCGACAGTAGTTTTGATCGTTTCTCGGGTCAAAGAGCTCAAGCTAACTCGCACAAGAACAGTGAAGAAGACATCTGATATCAGCAAAATAGACAAAAAAGAACGACCCCTCTTCATTCCGGATGATTTCGCCTGAGCCTCCTCAGCCTGAGCCTCCCTGCTTGTCCTGTTCGCCCCACATCCATCTCGTTCACCACCTGGCGGGGCGAAACGTCGCTCACCTCACGAGGAGGCGACCAAACGTCAGAAGCGGGTGCGCCCTGGGTTCGCTTTGGGGCGCTCGAACGACGACTCGCCGGCCAAGGGTCGGCCAGGAGTGCCACTGCTAAAGCTGCCGAACTCAATTGCTGTTGCAATCTAGCCTGAATTATATAGTTCTAACTGCTCAAGAATAGCCCTTCGTTTGGGCTCCAAACTATTGTTAAGTTTTTAACACAAATCCCAGGATAAACATGTACAGTATAAAGAATGAAAGGATGAACCTGTAGATCTGTCTCCAACGCAGAATAAAAGAAACTCGTAGACCACCCCGTGTAGAGGTCATTCAAGACTAAGACCACCACAGCCTCTCTGGTAGTCTTCAAGTTTGTTCAGAAAGGAGTAGATCAACATGCTTTTAGATACGCAATATCGATCAATATCCATATATAATATCCCATAATATCCCTACATTTCTAGGGAGCTTGACAAGATGGAGCGTTGACCTTTGAAAACTATCATATGGAACCTCCGACGCCGGGTGGATGCGGATCGGAGGGACACCGATCCGGACCTGGTTTCGGCCACTCCGGGACCTCTGCGGATCGCACCGGGGCCGCCGACCTGCTCGGCTTGCTCGGCCTTGGTGCCGAAGTGCATCAGGCCTTGCCTGCCGTTCGAACGCGGTGCGAAGTCTCAGCAGCGAAGGGGAATCGCGGAAACAAAAAAAACACTGGGGTCGTGGTTTTCCTGTTGATGGTAAACTGGTCCAAAGAGCGGTGCATGGTCAAGACCTATAGGAGACATGGAAGATTCATGGTTTGGGAGTAAGATATGGTACAAGCTTCTGTGGATGATTTCTTGATGAGGACCCATAAGACTCCATATATCGAAAGAATATGAAATAATCAAACATAATTATCAAGAGTGTGTGACATCTAGTCCGAATCAACTGCACCTACAAAATGACCCCCAAATTTCGACGACCAACTGAGCTTGTCGTCTGAGGGAATGATTTGGATCTCAAATTTCGGCCTCCAAAGCAGCAAAGAATAGCAATTCGCTACTAGGAGCAGAGGGCATCGCTACTAGGAGCAAGGACGCTACTTGCAAAGTATAGCACAGTAGTTTATTTGTCATAGGGTATGACTAGAGCGAGAGAGTCGACCTTGAGACAGAGACACCCCCAATAAGAGGAGGGACACATGTTCACTCATACTCGGACGAATGATCCGGTGATTCATCATTAAAGCCACCGTCTATCTCACACACTAGGACCTACCAGCACTCAACACGAACAAGAAACATCTTTGGGGGGCATCCTAGGTGGCCTGAATCAACCATGAACAGGTAGGCAGGCGACATGATCAGTCATGAACCAAGCACAAAACAGAAGGACATGTACTGCGAAGGGAGCAGCAGGAAGCTGAGAGCACTGCTGGCAGCTGCCTCTGAACCACTGAGAAACACAAATACAACAACAGCGGGAGTATTTGCACGGATTCATTGGGAATCTAGGCACATCGGTGACACATGAACAATAGTCAAACATGTGTGCATGATCATGATGATGATGACGACGATGGTAGCTTGAAACATTTTGACACCTACATGCAGTTGTTCTGCACGGGCATCAACCCCATAAACCGATGTTGCGGGTGCCCAGTCCGACAGGTCATGGGATCAACTGGACATCGCTTAGGTATATCCCGGCTGTGGATGATGATGGTTAGTAAGCACTTTTCTCTATCTCTTACGGGTTCCAACTGGGACGCAGGCTTCACAAACAGCAGGGCGCAGCGCTTCAAACAGACTCAAGTTCTTTTGTCCCAGATCATCCGATGTCTCGCGGTGTGGCGCTCATTGCCGCTCGGTTTTGGTCCAGACCGACTGCTCGTCTTCGTCTTCATGGAGCGGGACGGGCGTGGGGTCCCACCGAGTCCACGCGCGTTCCGTGGTCCGGTCAACTTCAGCGGTTCCGTGGAGGCAAAAGCAGTGGAACAACGAAATGCTCTCATCTTGAAAGGGTTGATGATACACATAATATATATATATACACGTATTTACATGTAGGTCATGATTATACTGACCAAAAAAGTCCATAAAATCTGTACCTACATTGACCCAAAGCTGAAGTCTCCTCGCGTCAGCCTTCCAAGTCCCAGTTTCACTGGATGGGTTTCCGCCGGCTGACCGGTGGTGACCGTTGGCTGAGGATCCGTTCGGCTTTTCACCACCAAGTGGACTGGCATGCGCAACCTGCGGACCGAGGCATGCTGTCCAAAACTATACTAGTAGCACTCAAAATGGTACAATGAAGCAATGAAGACTGTTCTCAAGTGCGGTGCAGCTAATGTGGGTTGATGATTTCAGGAATCTAATTGGCATATGATTTAACTATACTGCATGCTGATGTGTGTTTTTCCTTTTGTTGAATGATCAAGTAAGCTATCGCTCCACTGTCTGTGAATGTCACTACAGCTCTTGGCTGGCAGCAACTGGTATATACCTCCGAACTCAAGCAACCTGTGAAGCATTTCAAAAACCATCCTTCCACATTCTCAACTGAATGCGTCTCCATGTCGATCCCCAACGTCGCTGAGAACGAGAACGCTCGCCTTTCTCACAGTCGGACTCGTTCAAGCTCCTGGCACCGAAAATAGACAAATCATGACAAATCCAATGCAGGTGATCCCATTAAGACCACCATCAAGTATAGAAGATGGTAGCATATAGAGTAGCTCCTCGTCATAGGTCCATCTGAACAGTTACTATGTACAAACACGGTATACCCAAATAATAATATGTGGAGCATTGGATTACCTACATTGACTCCTTGAGCCAAACCCGTAAACCCCACATGGATTGCGAGAAAAGAATCTGGCCTATGCAGCCCAAATGGTTCCATGGGGGCTCCTGGCCTTACTACTAGGAGCAAGAAGCTAATGAGTGCTTGGATGCACTAGCTAGCAACTCCCGGAAGAGACACTCCAACATAGCAGCTAGATACTACTACATATGCTCGTTCTTTCACTCACGAATCTGGTGTTTCAATCAACATTCCATATCGCAGATGCCTAAATAGAGTTATCCTCTCAACAACTATAGAAAAAACAAACAAACTATTGGTTTGGTGATGTTTGGTGGCTTCTCCCTAACCTTTGTCTTGATCGCTCCAAGAAATCCCCACCTTCTCCAGCAGCTGCTTCAGCCGCACGCTGCTGCCCAGCAGAAAGAGCTCGGTGGAGACGTTTCGGAGCTCGCGATGCTCCAGCGACACACAGCAGGACTCGTGGCGCGCGCGGTACTTCAAGGACAAGGCGCCCAGAAGCCTGGGAATAGCCCTACCCTTCCGGCGATTGTTTGGAGAAATTTCCGTCACTGCCTTTAAATATGTTTTTGAGGCATGTGCTTTGCTTCATGGTTTATAAGCAGGTGCCCTGCTGTTTATGGCCTCTTCGGCTTGGCTTTGGAAGGTGAGGGCTGCCTCTGATAGCAGGTTCCAGACTTGAGTTTTCTAACAGAAACCAGCTTTTCCAAAGCTGGCCCAAGAAGTCCCTCAACAAATTTACAGAACACTGAGCGTTCCGGTCAAGAGTGAGGTGCTGGAAGGACATAAATGAGCTGCGCAACGCAGAAAGACGGTGTGCCCAGCGCTAGGTGGTGCGGAAGACGTTGGGTGTCCAACCCGGACCGGTGGTAAACCATCCAACAATTCTTTCAACAACTCGACAGTGGGTTGAGTGTGGAGTTTCCAAAGGTGGCCTTCAGTGGTGGTACAACCAGTCGATCTCTGGAAATGCTCATTGATCCTGAAAGTCGCATGATTTGAGGAGCTTTGATCCACCACACCTGGATCGAAACTCCATGGTCATGCATGTTCTTGTTTTAATAAAAAGCAACGCCCTCAGTTGGATTGCAAAACCTTTTCATCTAAGTTATATAATTGTTTAATGAATCAAGAGTCTACCGGCACCATCCAGCACCTTCCTTGGATCGGACCCTCCGACCGTCCGTGGTTCCGTAGCACTGGGTGACATTGAAGTGCTCCATCGTATTCCCTGGTAAGGCACTGGTACGGTGGTGTTCTGTATGTTTCTTCTGCAAATACCCACGTGTACTGTGTACTTCTACCATTTTGCCATGGCTTTCTCCGAAAACACCTGACTTCACGGGATCGTGGGTCGGAGTTGAACACGCACGACCCTTCGACCCACGACCCAAGGAAACTCTCCCTTCGTGGCGTTCGATCGCTCCTAATTAGTAGCGATGCTCTTTGTTACGTTCATTAATAGCTTTTTGTTACTACTAGCAAGGCACTTGTTACTAGTAGCGTGGCACTTGTTACTACTAGCTCCTTAGTTTGCCAAGCCGCAAACGCAGCCGCTGCCACTGGTGGGGCACCTCCACCGTGCTTGCTGTCAGGGTGCTGCTGCGCACGCGGCGCTGGGGAGATTTGAGCTGTGCCAAGGTCACCGCCAGTAGCAGGTCCTTAGTGCAGAGGAAGCAACACAAAAGAATAAGAAACACTGTAAATTTGCACAATCAAAAGACAAAACAATAAGTTTCCCTACAAATCTCGGAACCAAATCATTAGTGCGAGCACTTCTTTGTTCCTTGAGGAAGCGTGAGCTATCCTGTATCCTAGCTAGGAGCGAACTTCTCCGATTGGCTTACTCCTCCCTCAATCATTTAGGCACCTGACTTGATTCAGTATAGTAGCAGTAGCGGGCTAAAAACAAAAACCATGTACTATACCCCCAAAAATTACAACTAGGAGCGTTCGGACGCTACTAGGGGCTCCAAGCCATACTACTAGGAACAAGGACGCTACGAATGGAGCAATGCTTTTTCTGACCCTGAAAGTTTGCTTCCGAAACGATGGAAGGGAGCCTCTGGACATGGGAGCCCTCGTGTTCCCAGATCCGACCTCGTGTTGGGCTTGCTTGGGTGGTTTGAAAAGGGCCCCATTCTGCCGGAATCCACCAATCAATTTGTAAAGGAATCTGTCAGACCTTAAAAGGGCCGATGAATTGCCTGGATTTGCATCATGCACCAGCCTTGTTTTCGAACCCAAAGCCTATGGAAAGCTCCACCAAATTCCCGTAATTACAAGTGTAATCAAGTGTATCACGGTGTATAAAGTCTCCCGGCACCTCTCAGAATAGAAAACCAAGGCTCTCCCTCAGCCAAATGCCCATCAAAAAGACTCTCCAAATCCTCAGATTCCAGCGTTTCGGTCGTTGCGAAGAAGGCGAGTGTCTTTACGCCAAACTTTTTGGAGACGCTCACGATGCACCGAGAGGTTTGAACGATAGGCTGCCTTCAACTTTTGGCACTCCAAACCGGTCGCACAAACTCCTCCCTCTGACCGTCTCTAGAACAAAAACCGCTCGGGTCTAGCCGGTCGGTCCCCGCTCCTCGAAGGGGCTCGAAGAATCCATCTGTGCCGTCCTCGGAGGTCGACCCCCGAACGAACGAAGGGGATCCCGGTGAACTGTAACATGGCATGTGTTGAAGACGATGGTGTTGAATGCTGGAAGCAGTCCAAAGCTGGAAATACATCAACCAAGATGTTATACATCTTTCGTCTATGAGGTACCTTAGCGCAAAGAACCTGCAGAGCATCCGTATGGTTCTAAACAAGACCATCAAGAGGACAAAGGGCTCCAAACTCGGCTCATCGCAGTCTTGAAACCCCTCAGAACCGCAGATCATCAAACTCAGAAGCTCAGAGCCTCAAACATTGCGAGTCTCAGGCTTCTTCATCAACAGTCCTGGAGCCCAAACCTTGACTACACGACAGGTCCGGCAGCAGTTTCCCTTTTCTGTTTACATGTGTTACACCAAGAAGTAAAACACATGTAAACAACACTACACCAACAATGATGCAACCCAAATACCTACGTCGCACCAGTGAAAAAGCGGGAAACGTCCAAGAAACTCCAAGTCCTGGAAGGGATCTTCCAACTCTTGCGATGCTTTCCAGCTGCCATCCAAACAAACGGTGTAGTCCTCAGGCGGCCGAGGCGACCGAACCCCGCCAGTCAGGCGGCCAGTCATGCGAACGAAGGCTCGGGTTCGGGACGTGTCATGAACTCCATGGTATTGTGTCAAATCACAAAACAGGGAAAATGAACTCCCTTCTTAGGGTCAGGGTCCATCGGTAGTCTCATTGAATCCACAGCATCCCATCATGGGGGATCACAGGTTTGGAGATGTTTGGAGAGGTCTGTTCTGTTCTTGGGGTCCCACAAGAAAGAATTCATTCACGGGTGAAGCTCCAAGCATCTCCAAGCCATCTACACCTGTGACACTTTGTCCTGACTTTTAGTCTCTAAATGTCTCCAACGTCGACGCGTCAGCTGAGTCTCCAAGTAGATGCAGTGAAATGGCCCATAGCGTCCGCCACGCTGTTCCTGGCGTTCCGTGGTGCAGTGACGCTGCTAAGAAGAGATCCCGTGCTTCATGACATGCTGCTTTACATCACAATCTAATGATGACACTCAATCCTTCGATCACCGTCTGCCCAGCGCCTTAAGGAATCGGCTCAGGCTGAGGCCTTTCAAAATGGTCGCCCCTGGGCCGTGCTGGGCAGCTCAGTGCAGCAGCGATAGACGGAGCGAAAAGTAAAAAAGAACTCCTTTCATGCAAATGCCAAAGGGAAGCACCTCTTAGAACAAGGCTCAGGATGTTTTTGAGCATTTCGGCGAAAGCCCACGCATGCTGAAAGTCCGAGGCCACCCAGTCGTCCACCTTTTCTTTCCTCCTCTCATCTTTCTGTCGCCACCCCGACCTATCCCGATCTCTTTTAGGTTCTCATCCCATCCGAGCCACCTTTCTTCGGCCACGCAGTGTCCGGCAGCTCCGCGTCGTTGGGCACCACGATCCGCTCCGGGCGGAAGCCGAAGCCGTCAGCGGACAGCGCTCGGCTGGAGGAGAGGGACGGGGCATCCAGGATCAAGGCCCAAAGTTGCGAACGGTCCGGCCACAGCTCCTGCAGTGACTGCAGTGGATGGCTTGGGGGGGTGTCTCTGTCTGGTTGTCTGGTAGCTCTGAAAAAAAAAGAAACTTCCGGAGGTTTGTTCTTCAATTGGTGGGCTGTTTGGGTCTTTGGGGTGAACATTTGTCTGCCGTCTCTGGCACCCAACGCTGTGAGACCGCCACAATCTGCTTAAGTTTGGTGTCCTTCTGACTTGGTTATCCAAGATGTCATGATAAAGCACATGTGGCATGAGAATGGGGCAGAGGAGTCCCACATTCCAGAAAGTAGTTGAAACAAACACACACACACACATCAAACACATCGACTTGATTGCAAAACCTGCCAGGCTGCCTCCTTGGAAGACAGTTTTTGCTAAGATATAAGGATTGATTGATGTATATGTAAGAGTACGACATCCAAGGGACACATATATAACCCAGCAAAGTCGTCGCTTCAAAAGACCCAACTATGGGATCACCATCCCGTACTTTCAACTATATAACAGGCCGGGTGTGCCCAAACAATTCCAAGAATAGTTAATGTCTTTGGGACCAGCTTGAAGAGTTAAATTCTCCTCTTTTGGCCCCAAACATCCAGTCTTGCCAATGTGGATGATCTCGCCAAACCCACAAACCTCGAGAACCTCCGATTCCTTCTGTCAGATACTGAGTTCCATCCATTTCCTGTGAATCTCTTCAGCTGACCTTCCGAGAAGCGAATACTCTTGGCTAGTTTACTTAAGTCCATCGAATCTTTGGCAAGCTCCCAGGCGTCTTGGGCCTTGG
>CAXIVM010000768.1:0-19000 GCA_964035705.1 Porites rus
ATCTGCTTGCCACCCGCAACATGCAGGTGACCTGGGTGCGCGAGGAGGGCCTCGCCACCATCCAGCAGGCGCAACGAGACAGTCGAGTCGTCGCATGGGACGGGTTTGGGCAGATCATCTCACTGCAGGATTTGATGCGCTTGGAGTGGAGGTATATATATATATTATTCGAGTCGCTGTGTATCGGATTAAAGCGGACGACGACGAGGGTAACTTCGCAGGCTTGGACTTTTTGTGCGAGGAAACCATTTCCACAATACTAAGAGGAATCTGTGGGATTTGGGATTGCACAAAGTTGCAGTTGCTCAACCCAAAAATCACCAGACGCTTCTCATTGGCATATGTTTTACCATTTGTTTCGTCTCAATTGTCCGCGCCTCAGCAGATGTCCTACCCAGACTCCCCCGTCCTTCCACCCATCCACCGCCTTCGTCCGACGTGTCGCACGCCTCAGGCGGACCTCTACAGCCGACACACGCAGGCGGACAAGCGCTCGGAGGATCGGTCTTTGGGTTCCGGGTCCCAGCGGGGCGCGCCGTGCGGAGCCACCGTGCGGATCGAGCCGGGGCGGAAACGGAGGCATCGATGAGATGACGTATTCAGCAGCAGCTGCAGCGATTCTCCCCGGAGTTCATCAACATCACCAACTTCAGCTCGAGCTCGCCAGAAAGGTCCACGACACGCCAGAAACAAGAAGAAGGATGACAAGGTCAAAGGACCGATAGTGTTGTTTTCTCCGGATGACATTAGGTTTCTGATTTCAGATGCGAAACCCCGTATATAATTATGTATATATATATATATATGCACGACAGATTGTGAACGCTTCAAGTTGATTTTTGATGTTTCTTGCACATCAATGTTGACTGATCATGAATAGAAACCCCCGTATGGTGTAAAACCATTCTGGTGCACTTCACGGTTTTCCGTTTGGTGCACTGTTGGTTCAAACCACCATCACCCGAAACGGTTTCCTCCCGTTCTCGCCCATGGCCGACCCTCCTGGCAAACATTGCATGGCTGGCTGCGCATGGCTGGGTAAGCGGAATACAAGGATTGTGAACGAAGGATTCACACTGTTCTGAGTTAATGGCCCTTGCTGCTTTTTTCTGTGTATCCTCAGATTCAAAGGTTAGTTTTGATATGTTTTGACCACTTTACAAGCTTCCCCAAGATTGGATTTGCTTCAAAAGAACGACCATGAAATAGGCATCCTCCTAGGCATCCCTCTCCAACTCATCTCCATTCATCCAAACCCACACACCAACCAAAGCACCCAAAGCACCCGCCTGACCGCTCTCAGGCGCCCAACTGGCCAACCTGCCAGTGCACCTGGCGGAGCTCTTGAAGGCACCCTTCGAGGTGCGGTGCCGCCAATCATCTCGATGGTCCAAAGGGAGAAGAAGGAGGTGCTCAAACGCTCCGTTGAGAGGCCTCCTTTGAACGTTTTTGGTCGCGACCGTTCGCTGGACTCGCCGGGTTCGCTGGCCGTCCACCGACTGGCCGACACGAGGTAGGTCAACCTTCGGCCATGACTCCCATGACCCTTCTATCGAAGTGGTTTGTTCTTCACCCAAGCCCCAGAAACGTCGGACGGTACGTACCGGTCGGTTCGTCTTCCCCGGTCGAACGACGCTGTTCACCGAAGCAACGAAGCAACGGTCTCACCGATGTTCTCGTCGCTCCGGGTGGAGTGACGAGTCCGCGGTCGCGGCGAGTCCGATCGAGACCGACGGGGTGACGGCGATCTGACTGGTGACAGATGGGAAGCATGGGAAGCATGACATGGGAAGCATGTCGACTCAAGCTTCTCATGGCATGTAAATCACCTGGTGGATCTGCCATGAGAAGCTTGAGATTGGAAATTCTGGAAGGCGGACATCCCAGGCTGTGAGGGAGTAGATCCGGCTCTGTGTTTGCCACTGGTGAATAGAGCTTGGCGTTTGAACGTGGTTTCAAACTCATCCGATGTGACAATGTGTGGCTTCCCCCAACAAACCAAAGCCACTGATCACGAAGCCACTGCTCGGGTTCTTCAAACCTCTATCGGCCACTGCTCGGCAAGCCATCAAAACGGAGCAATGACCACCGCCCAGAGACCACAGCAAGCTGCCAAGGATGGACAGGAATTCATGGTCTTTCCCTTGCAAAGTGGATGTAGAACATTTTATAGAACCTTAAACCCGTTTTATACCTTTTTTGTGTGTATTGGTTTCCCCACTAAATTCCAACAGTTGGAAACAGGTTAACCGTGATATTTCCGGGAAAACTGAGGGAATGCATTGTTCATCTCCCAGCAAGGTCAAAACATGTACGTTCTTGGGCAGATTGTTTACCCACCCCCCGTATTATAGTCCTTTAAATAGATAGTGGCACGGTGTCCAATACATTTTGAGTGGGGATCTACTTTTCTATCTATGACACGGGTCTATATACCTCTTGTTTAGGACGGATTCTTCTCTTCCGGACCGGACCTGGACAACAAAGACGAAGCACCGACTTGAATATGGGTATGTGTAGGGTGTCGGTGTAGCCCAATACCAGTAACAGACAGTAAACAATTATCACGATGTTTGAGAAAGGCTTTGACTAACCATCATCATCCACTGTTACTGGTAATGGGATATACAGGGTATGCGGAACATGTCCCGAAACCAAGTGGGTGAAGAAAGTTGCGCAATGTATGAACCAGTCAGTCAAGTAGAAAAAAAAAGAAACATCCGTGGCTTTTTCTCCACCCGTGGCGGGGCTTGGTTCCACCCGTGGCGGGGCTTGGCGGAGCTTGGTTCCGTCCGTGACAGCGTTGGCTCAGATTCTCACCTACCTCTCCAGTGTGATCATGGCCCGCAGGTGGGCCTTGACCAGAGAAACGATGAGAAGGTGAAAACATATTGAGACAAGACAGAACGGTTGAAACCAGCGGTGGGAGTAGCAGTAGTGGTGGGAGTAGTTATATACTAGTAACAGTTAATGAACCTTTGAGGGCTTTTAGGGTGGCCCACCTCCCCGAATGACCCAGCCTCTTGAATAGATTGGAGTTGTTGAAACACGGCAGAGGTCGTGGATTGTGGAACCTCAACAAACAACTCCGCAAGTAGCAAATGAACTCACAACCAATAACTGAAAGCAAAGTCAACACATTCCATGCCGCCACACAAAAAAATGCACGGTTTTGAGGGGCAAGAGCAACAGTACTACTCCTTGTAGGCACCCAACCTTTCTTCCTCCAACTCCTCATCCCCCGCAAAAAAGAATCACTGCACCCTCATCCGCTCGGTGTTTTCTGCAGGCAGCGCAAGGAGACGGGCTTGCTGTTGCTCCCCGACGCCACCGTGCCTTTCAGCAGTGAGGACCTCCGGTCGGAGGGTGGATGAAACGTCTTCTGAATCGCTATGCGATGTGTCTTCCAGGATGTGAACTGGCATGTTCGGAGCTGAATTGGCGCCGGATTGGCGCAGGAGTTGTGCCCAGTTGGCTCACCAATCAAATGGTCAAACCGATGTCAGACTGCGACACGGGGTGGTAGTGACAACCAATGAGAAGAATGAGACCAGTTAGACACCGCATCGGGCCGAGAACGTGTGTGGACCCGGTCTTCGCCAGTGCATTCCAGATGGAGTCTGAATCCTGAAAATGAAGATCCAGGGACTAGGGATGTTCAATAGTTTGTCCTACACTCCCGAAAACTAACATGGATCTTGAGAATTGACCGGCGGAAGACAATTTCATTATTCTACAAACCAGTGATTTTCAGGGTCCATGTCACGAAAGCTAGCACCAGCTAGCTGGAGTTGTCCTTGCTTTAGCAAGTGAGGGGCTGGAATCCTCGGGATCGCCGCATCACGTGAAAACTTCATATGTAGGTCCCCCCCCCGTGGGTTCAACTCCCCCCTCGGACGCCTCTGGGACACCTCTCGGGCATCTCTTATGGCATCCACTTTGGCTTAACTCCTCCGGGATACGGTGCAACAGATTCAACAAGCTCACAGGTTCATGACATCGACATCGATAGAAGAAACCAAACAAATCATGCAAGCAGCTTTGTTTTGCCTCTGGGACAACCTCCTTCAACTCCTCCGTGGAGGTTTTGGGATACGGTGCAACAGATTCAACAAGCTCACAGGTTCGTGAACACCTCGGATGCATCGAACAGTGTGGCAAAGTCCAGCCACGCTTCCTTAATTATCGGGGACTTCAATTCTAAGGTTGGCTGTGTCATTGCTGTTTGTGTGTCTTACATGTTCACAACGTTTTACCTCATGAGCATTTGCCTCACTCCGCTTGATGTCCCACCAGTCCGGATGCACCCCTGCTAGCTTTCGTCACCTACCCTCGGCCTCAAGTTTGTTTTCAACGGTGTATCCGTTAAAAACCGACCTGAAGGATACAGCTTCTTCCGAGATGAGGCGTTTGAGAAATCACAGCGACGCCATCGCATACCAAAAGAATCCGGCCACCAGTTTTTATGCTCAAACATTGGCTTCTCACGGAGGCTGCTGGCAAGGCTTGCCATGTCGGTGTCCCACACTTTTTCTTTGACCTCAGCTTCATCTCGCGGTTCATCCGCGATCGAAGAGAATTACTCAGTCGTCAAGCGAATTGGTTCGGGAGCCTTTGCAGACGTGAAAGAGGTGAAGCAGAAGAACGCGAAGAAACACTTTGCGTGGAAGCAGGTCTCCTTGGAGAAGGACCCTCACTGTGCAAATGAGGCAGAAATACTCAGTGGGTTGAAGCATCAGGGCATTGTTGAGATCATTGACTTCTTCTCCAAGGATGGCGTTATCGACATGCTGCTTGAACTATGTACCAAGGGGAGCATGAGCCAGTACATCGACAAACACTATGAAAGTCTTCCATTCACTCCCCACAAGGTCTCTCAGGTCTCGCCAAGCACGACCTTTTTCATCCTTGATGTTTGTTTCCTCAGTTCGAACCAGTCCACGTTTTTTCGTCGTTGCATCACCACTAGCAAAAACAACGTCCCAAGAGGAATCTATTCCAAACGACTCGCGAGGTCTACATGCCACCTGACTCCATTGCTGTCAAGAGCGCCATGCAGCAGCTCCTGAATGCGGTGAAATATCTCCACGAGAACTGTGTGGCACATCGAGACATCAAGCCTGCAATGTACTCTTGTCCTCAGGCACCAGCTACGAACGGAACAAAGAGCATCGCTACGAACGGAGCGGTCGGACGCTACGAACGTAGCTCCAGGCCTTACTACTAGTAACAAGAAGCTACTAGGAACGAATCCCCACGCGCGCGTGTGTGTGTGTGTGTGTGTGTGTGTGTGTGTGTGTCCCCCTCCGTATCTAGGAGTTTGGATTTGTCACCACCTGGGCTATGGTTAACTGCAAACCCTGTGACTAAGTGTATGTGCGAGTTACTGAGTCACCTTCGCATTTCGCACTCCGCCGCAGTTGCGGAACGTGTCTTTTTTCCGCGAATCCGACGAAGGCGAGATGAACCGAGCGCGAGCGCATGCGAGCGCAAATGGGCTTTCCGAACCAAGAAGTGGTGATTGGATGTGATTGGTGGAATTGGAGGGGAATTGCGATGCGAGTTTGTTTGGTGCATGTGTTCGGCCATTTGGATGGCATTCCATGATGAAGTCGGATCTCTGAAAGGGAACCCGCCCGTGCATCAGGGCTCCGTCGCTGTAACAAGTAGACAGCTGGCTCAGCGAGGTTGGCTATTGCTTGTTTGACCCCGGGCTTATCCGTGCTGCACAGCTTGCGAAAGAAACACCTCCCCGAAACCTCAGAAACACAGCAGACACCTGAACCTCTCAGAGGTTTCCTGCTTATTTGGGGGTGAATGACTCACGCCTTCACTCCCAAAGACAGTTCTATGGAACAGACCCAATCGGTGGACAGTCGGTGGTCTTCACCGAAGGGGCTCAGACATCGAGTTCTTCCCGTTCGGTGGACAACTTCTCTCGTGAACTCGACATGGACCGTGCACAACTCGACATGGACTGTCAGCTCCAGGCAGACAGTGGAAGTTGGCAGACTTCAATCTCGCGGGGAGGTTCCAACCCGGTGGTTACATGGCAGACCATGTGGGCACCAGGGCTGGGACCGGACAACGTGATCTCCATCAAGACGTAGAAAGATCTACATGGGCAGGAGACAAAGCTGAGCAGAAGAGATCATCACAAGTTATTTTGCAGTCATGAGTGGTGGATGTTGATTTGATGTTGTTCAGTCCTCCATGGTCATCCCAAAGAAAGGCATTAGGGATTTGTTTAAACACTTAGACTTCAGTGTGACTCCCCCAAAACAGACCAAAGACCGGGAACCAAAGACCGGGATGAAAGAGTATGTGTTCGAAGTTCTCGAAGCGTCTGAGTTTGGGGTTGAATCCTGGTCTCTCAGCGAGCAGAGTTCGGATCCTGTAGACTCATGTGCATCTCGAGATCCCAGTGATTTGGATCGACTTTCTTTGCAGATAAGCATGTGATTTCGTCCCATCCTTAGTTTGAAGATGTTTGAAGAAACATGTGTCTTAACCCGCCTGACTTCCGGTACCCACTCAAAAGCTGTTATTACGTTGAATCAATCCAAAAACCTATTCAACGTCAAAAAGACTCCATGGGACCATCCTACGCCTCCCATCCATGCGGCTTCTTCTCGCGCGGCGGCTCCGTGTTCTCTCGGGGACCCTCCGGCACCGTCACAGGCCTTTCAAGGCACCGGAGGTCAAGACCAAGTGCTACACCGAGAAGTGCGACGTTTACAGCCGCTCGGCCCGGGCCCGCCTTCCGTGCAGTGTGAACGAGTCGAGACGAGTTCTTTTGATTTGACATCGGGCGTCAGTGGCCGGGATTGGGTATGGGTTGGCCGGGGAGCTCCGGTGTATTGGTGTTCAGGAGTCGGACAGAGAGATTCAAAAGAGCTTCTGGAAACCCGGTCCCAACCAGAACCAATACGGCAAATATAGAGATCCTTTACAGTGGTTGGCACTGGGGAAACATCCAATTGTTTCATGGTTGTTTGGGATTCCAGGTTGCAAGAAAGATAGAGCGATCCGGAGTCGTCATCCAGTTCCCACTTCGGCTGGATTTAAAGAATGTAGAGGGCCCCTTCCAGCTGGAAGAAAAGTGACCACAATTGAGAACTCTGTGAGAAGGGTCGCACCCTTGCAATTCATCATCCTCTGAAGATCACTCCCTGCATTGCTGTTCCTCAAACGAAAGGCGAGAGAGAGAGAGAGGAGAGAAGAGAGGAGAGAAGAGAGGAGAGAAGAGAGGAGAGAAGAGAGGAGAGAAGAGAGGAGAGAAGAGAGGAGAGCAGGGTGAGAGACGTAGAAATCAGGAACTGGACAAATCCCACCCGAACATCGCCAGGGATTTGCCATGGTTTCTGGTGTTCGGCACGTGGATCTTCCGCACAACCGATCGACCGTGGCCCTTTTTGAGGGAACCGATCATGTCCGATCTGGCGCACTCGCACCACTAGGAACACGTCTGATATGATGATGTCTTTCAGGCCATCATGTTTCGAAGGTGTGGATCCACAGCACCTTCTTTCTTCTCAGGGCCTGAGCCGACCTGAGAGTGCCTCTCAAACTGGCACTGGGAGTGACAAGTGCAAATCAAGAAGTTTCAGCCTTCTTTTCAGCCCAACAGATTGGACATTGAGTGAAACAGACCGTTTTTCCGCCAGTCCCACCCTTCAATTTGTATTGAGTTGTTACGTTGCCTTCCCACCACAAGTCCCACCCCCTCGTCCACTCTACCGTCGTGAGTGGCCCGGACCTGTGGTGGTCGAGGCATGGGCATCCTCTTCATCAACCTGGTGACAGGTGGCTAAGCTGATAGGATACACTGAGCTGTACACTGGATACACTAAGCTGATTGGCCACTCGATTCGTTCGTTGGAGAATGGCATCTCTATAGATCTCTTGGGGTTGATAAGCCAATCAGCTTGGCTTGCTTAGTTATACTGGATACTCATGACTCTAAGTCATGTTTAAAAAGAGTTTGCTAAACTTGTGGCCGCGGCCTCTGTGAGGAAAGCACTACTGGCAGCTGAGCGAGCATGGAGAGACAGCGGAGGCCCCACACACACCTCCCCCGCCCGAAGACCTTCTTGATGAGAAGACCTGGCGTGGCACGGAGTTCCATGGCTTCACACAGCTGGGTGCATGGGACACGAATCAAACGGGGCGCTCCGGGCATTTGTTGGTAGTAACAATGACAAGAAGATCAAGAAGCTACGAACGGAACAAAGGGCATCGCGAACCGAACGGAGCGGTCGGACGCTCCAAAAATAGGGCGACACCCTGGCCCTGGCTGGGTAGACTATGGTGGACTGGTAGTTCGGACTGGTCAGACGGACACCCGAAGCTTCCAGGGGTTCGGAACACCTGGGAGGTCTCCCGTGTCATAAAAACGACACACTTCATTTCAACAACTGGGTGAGTTCCTCAGATACACTGTCCAGGACAGGACTCGGAAGGGCTCAGAGTCTTCCCAAATGGTTTGTGTAGGCGAAAAAACATGTCGGGATGAAGAAGCCAAGAGTTCTGTTCAACCCTGAAAACTTGGGAACTCTCGGGCAGATTGAACCCAACAGGTCCTCATATTTGTTCTTTCGTTAAATACCCCTAACCAGACAATTGTCGTGGGGTTCTCACCAAGCCTCCCCTGTTCTCCAAGCTTGGCAGGCGTTCTCCAGGTTTGACCTGGGGTTGTTTCCAGGATTTATGAGGGTTTAAGTAAGAGGGTCCCAAGGTCTTCGGAGCATCACCAAGTTTTTCGGGAGATGAATTGATCAGCAGGTTGTTCCCCTCCCAAAGACAGGAAAACTGACGAATGAAACATGAAAGAAGCACAGTCTTCTCTACAAACAAGTGAACTGGGGTGTCCATGCACTTGTGGTGGGTTCCCTCTATGTTGACTTTCACAAGGTGTTTGATCCTGTCATCACTCAGTCAAGTGCTTGAGGGGTACTGGGGTCACTCATCACCTTTAATTAGTGCCGGTTTGGGAGTTCATGTTGAATGATGCTCAATGGATTGTTAACCGAAAAGGTAACAGACCACTTGGGTACCCTTTGTACATCGGATATCTCTCTATTATCATAAATATGATTGTATATAAATATAATATATATATATATGATATGTGTGTGTGCCCATCCTCCATGTCCAAACCCCAAACCTCGGCAGCGATAGGAAATAGCCAAGCCATTCCTTTTCTGTGTCTACTTGCATGATTGATGATTCTTTACTTGAGAATGGTCAACAAGATCTCTCCTGGATTCTGCCGGGTTTGATCTCACATCATCAGGGGTACCTACCCGTACACCGAAACGTGCCCGGCTTGATTTTGCCCAGGTTCAGAATGCAGGGCTTGGACTTCGCCAAGGAGATGATCCAAAGCCCCGAAGCACAGCGCCTCTCAGCAGAGGAAGCCTTGGAGAGCTTCTGGCTGAGGGGCAAACAAAACGGCTGTTGCACGATCAACTGAGCGGCAGGTGGTTGAGATGCTGAGATGGGTGTCAAAGAATGGAGAAGCCACAAATGCTTGTGGTCCGGTCAATTTGAGAGTGGCGAGCAGTTGTCGTTCAAATCTGTCGTTGGTCACGTCGTTGGTTTCTGAGGGTGTTGAATTGATTGGAACCACATTCCTTGTAAGTCAGCACATGTGCCCCGGAGGGGCGTGTGTCACGTGGAACACAAGTGGGTGACGAGAGTTCCGGTGCCGCGAAACGCCCGGTGTGGTGGAACCACTGCTCTCGCCTTCCAGCAGTTCAGCATGTCAGCGGAACATGCGTTTTCCAACCATGGGACAAGCCCGGCCGGGTTGCCGTTTTTGGGCGGGTTGCTTTTGACAAGAATATGAGAGAGTCCGTCAGCCAAGGATCAAATGGACCAAACTGCTGTACCTGCAGATGAGCAGCATATTAGCTCTAAATCGCCTGATATATATTATGATGTTTTGGGATTTGCGTCAGGGGTACCAATTAATTACCCCTTGTTGGTCAAGAATGCAACTTCTTTGCGTTGAGATGCAGCTTCCCAGGTCCGACGCGCCGCATTTTTTGCAACGCTGGAATGGTCAGCTAGGTCGGTCTGCCCCGAAGATGACCCTATTTTGAGGTAATGGCTCCTTTCCCCACAGCCACATGGCAAAGGGACTCAAACACAGGGGTGGCCCCTAGGATTCAAAAAGGCCAATATCTCCAACAAGGCATATTAACAGTATTGCATATTGTATATAATAGATAACTATAGATAGATGGATGTAGTAGTGTATGGATGTGTATCGCGTGCCTTTTTGTGGAGCTTCATATCCATATTGTCATGTATGGGCAGGTTCTTTGATGAACGGTCTTCGGGAGTATCTGGGTTTCGAGCCATGTATTATATAAATATATATGCTTCTTCAGAGAATAATTTTGAAAACCTGGGTGGGTCTCTTGCGGACGAAGGTTTCGAGTGTGGAGCTTTCAACCAAATAACTTGGAAATCCTGCTGGTGTTTTGTGGCTGTGGGTCATGGTACAAGGATACCAACCGGTTGACCTACCTGGAAGGTCAAGCTCGCAACATCACCTTTGTTGGGGCTCCAGGTTTTGACCGCCGATCTTCATATGTCGACGAGGTAAGAAGTACTGCTTGCATCACCCTGCTTGCATCACCCAGTAGACTCATGTTTGAGTTGTGAAGCGATTGCAAATCTGAGCTGGGTGAATCATGCCAATTCCTTGGATGATGGATTCCCTATTCTTTTCTCAAGGACCTTAGACAAGACTTTTGCTGAAGTTTTGCTTTTTTCCAGAATATCCAAGCTTGTGTTTCCATAGCAACGCCAATCAGATTGTCTATCCACACTGATGGATATCGACTAATTAGATTGGTTCGCCCATTGATCCAATTTTTTTGTCAGGGTCTGGGTGTGATTTTTTTCGCACAAACCTGACATGTTAGCCATTGGATGCAAGCCCCAAAATCGAACACTTTTCGCCAAACCCAACTCAAAGTTTGAGACCTGAAGCGTGATATGTACATCTTCCCCTACATGATGACTTTAGTCTCTGGGGTCTTTGGAAGATTTTGGAATGGTTGATAATATCAAAATCCTTCATGGGCAATTGTTGTTTCAATGTTTCAAAATCCGAACCATTTGCGTTGTCATGCCATCCAACGATGGAGCTCAGATTCTATCCGGAGCTGTTCGCCCAGTTTGCTGTGACACCTGAAACGAATGGTAATCAAGCGCGATCCGTGTTAAATGAATTAAGTATAGTACTATAGTCCTTGGGTCAGATTGAGAAATGAAGACAATTTTGAAGAGAACACATGACATGGACTGAACGAAGTCAGGATTTCGCTCAGATGGATGTGCTCCGAGACGTCTGGGTTTGTGCGGGAGATGCTTAATTTTTTACAGAACAGCAATCGATGGGGTTTACATGTTCTCGGACTTGAAAGCAAGATCCAGTATGCTGTGCTGCAATTGTTTGGTCCTAGTCCTACATGACTGACAAGCTGCAAGAGCGGCACAAAAAAGGCAGAGGCCCTCTGTCCTGGAGGACGAGAAAGCTTCTTTGTTTGCTTTTCCTGGAGAAAAGGCATGCGGATGGAGCTGCATGATCTTCAGGTCCATGCAGAGAGAGAGAGAGAGAGAACGGGAGATGATGATGATGGGCATTTCAGATACAAAGTTGAAATTTAAAGAGCAAAATAAATAGATTGTAGAGGATGGATTAGTACATGCTCGTTTTTGCTGCACTTTGCTGCATCACCATGTGTGACAGAAAGTTGTTTTGCTCATTCGTCTTACCGAAGCTCGACCCATCTCCACATCTCCACAAGCACCACAGCTTCGTCGTGTTGTTCACGCTTTCACAGCCAACAACGGACACTGAACTCCCAAAGGCGAGACATGTTGATTCACCGCAGACCAGGAGCTGCGAGACTTTGGTGCCGACAAGTTGATTCTGGCGATGTCCCATGCGTCTGTCGGGCCCAGCGTTTGCCCCTGCGTTTGCCTGCTTCCAAAGCCTGGTGGTGGGTCCGGTCGCAAGGTGGCGGTGGCCGAAACTGAAAGTGACCTTCAAAAATATGCGGTGTAATTGGAATAAGGAGACCCCCAACCAATGGCTTTTGGTCTATTTCCCTTCTTCCTGCAGGTCGAACTGAGAGGTCTCCCTCTTAGAATACACACCGATCTGTCATATTTGGTAAGTCACACAGTCCGGGGAACATCCTCTACGACGTCAGCTTCTACGATGTCTCCATTGTCCATGTTCTAGAAACGTTGATGTTCAGTTGTGCCCACTTCTTCAAGGTACGAAATACCTCTGGGGACAGAGCAGGTCTTGTCGTTCGTAGCCACAATTGGTGAAGAAATATAGAAAAACAGTGGATCATCAGGAATCATCAGGAATGCTAGCATCAGCTAGCTGGAGTTGCTTTTGCTTTAGGAAGTTTTTTGCCTCGTGGCCGGACTTGCCTACCACGAGAGTTGATCACAGCCATGGGAGCCTGTCCCCCTTGGAATTCGGCTCTGAGGGTTTATATAAGTGTTCAACACCCCTCTCTACCGTCCTTCCTTTACATCCTTCTTTGGCCTCCTTTCCTTTCCTCTTTGCCCTGCGTTCACCTGGCCCTGCTAGCCCGTTCGCTAGCTTTTGTCACCAGCCCCTGTCCTCAAGTAGTATCAAAACAGGTCTTTTCTTTCAAGGACGAGATGAAACAGCTAAAGGCGCGCCCCTCTAGGTCCTCTAGGTCACCCGTGAGTCTCAGCGGCTACCAATGGCGAGTCTCAACGATTCACCGAGAAGGTGTCTTCACAGGTGTCGCCGGAAGTGCTTAGGGTCCTAGACATAGAGTTCAAGCGACACCACTGGTCGTCCCAGTGGAGTTGTACCATCCTGGAAGACTCAAGCTAAAATCTGAAACAAAGCTCCAGCTCCAGCATCTTGGGCTTATACATATTTAGCTTGATCGTCCATTGTCCATGACACCACTCCCCATTGCTGCTCCCAGACGCATGTTTCCCCTGTTCCAGACGTGCCGACAACCTCTCAGGCCCAAGATCTTTGCCCTCCAAGCCACCACCTCGGAAGTTGTTTGGCCCGGCCCCCCAAAGCCAGACCGGGCGCCGGTCGGATGCGGGTGGTCCAAGCGGAGCATTGGGACGGGGGTTGGCACCTTTGGCCGAAAGGGTGATAGATGAGTGCCAACAGAGCTGAACAGGCCGATGGTTGCCTGCGCCTGCGCAGAGGTCATGGGGATATATCGGATATATGTATGCAGATCGCCTTCTGATGTGTTTTTGGCGGACTGGAAGTTTCACTGCAGACGCTCACAGGTGTGACAGACGATCCATGGAGGTGAGTCAACTGGATTTGTAGTAGCGGCTGTTTCGCCTAATACTTGTTTACAGTATATCCAGAACTCATATATTTCCTCAAGTGAATGGCCTCTTCAGAAGCGACAAACCGTCCAAAGTAAAGTTCACAACATCATTGCCAAAAAAGTGTATCTCGATTCTCGATCCACTTGCCGGAAAGCGAATGGCCACCAAACTTGTGAACGCTTGAATTAGTTCTGGTCGTTTGATCTAGTCTATAGTTTCTTTGGTTTCACCTTTCAATTGTCCAACTTGTTTTTAGATCATTGGAGAATTCTTTTTCTAGTGCATTTTGTCCTTGTAGATATTGTCATTTCCCACTCTTCAACATAAGTCAAGTGGGGGTAGAAGGGCATAGAAGGGCGGGATGGGGAGCCATACAGTGTGCGTAGAGGATTGTTTTTGTTGTTTTTTCGATGTTTAGGTTCTACGTTTAGAAGCATACGGCTTTGAGATGAAAAGTCTCAGCCAGTTGGAGGAGGATGATAGGTAATTGGTAGGTAAACATAGAGGGTTCTGTTCATGTTCATCTCGTGATTGTGGCCCCCGTCTCTTCCAGGTCTATGAACAACATGCGTACTAAGACTACAGTGGTCAAGGTTTCATGTGGCTTTCAAAGCTCTCAGCACGGAGATTGCTAGTGTCTTTGGATGATTACCCGGTTCAACTTAGATATAAATGGTCCCTTTGGAAGTCCATGTTCCTCTACTAGACACCGGGGTCTTCCACTTCGATCTATGGTTGCTCCACTGCCGCTCCATCGATCGCCTACGAAAAGAAAGAAAAACACCAAACTCCGGGCCATGTTCGCACCCATGAAGAGAAGCCACTCCTCGCCACACACGGGGGCCACACCGAGCCAGAGTCGCCCGGGCGCTTCCAAGGACGAAATACTTGGGCCCCCTGGATCCCAGCTGCGCTGGAGGACCTCGAGGTGGGCGCGAGCCTCGCGGATCCTCGCGGCACGGGACGAAGGTGGTCGAAGGTGGTGGAAGTGGGGAAGTGGTGGGCTGAACTGGAAGTTTCTTCAATGGAACAAGCATGGAAGTGGATGGAAAGCGGCCCTGAAGAGCCATGGGATGACCGTGATCCAAAGACCGAACAGGTGGTGCTATCCAGGTAAGCATAATGAGTTCAGGGAGTGTACCATGCTGCACATGAGGTGTTTGTGAAGCAACCTCCATGTGGTTCTTGAGGGGCACATGACTATGGAGATGTGGAGTTCAGGGAGGCGGATAGAAGTTCATCACGCCAAACCGGGTGGTGGTCGCTGGACCGTGACCCTTTGTGATGGTCGTTGGACCGTGGGGATGGGCTCGCTCACGTCTTGGCTGTGTGGGGATGGTTCTGCGCTCAGAAGGTTGGTTCGGAATCCGCACAGCGATAGCCATCACAAAGCACTATCCGATAGCCATCACGATCCGATAGCCTTTGAGCTCGCGCAGCTCGGGCATGGTATCGTCTTCTCGGATCCATGGAACCTGCCCTCTCCTCCTCGGCCAGAGTCAGCTCTGGCAGCTTTCTTGACCCCTGCCTGCCTTCGTCCGCAGGGCCGATTGGGAGGACATCTCCCAAGTAATGGGAAGCAATCTCCCGATTGAAAAGGTCTTTTGCTTGAAGAATCAACTCCAAAGGTCTTCACCAAGCCATGCAGAGCAGTGCATGTTTCTTGAATAGAAAAGACTTAAACCTATGGGGCTTAAACCTATGGGTCTTCCACCGGTTGCCCACGCCTTCGATATTTTGGGGCCTTTGGGAGCACACTCCTCGCAGAACAGTGCAACGCTCCAACAGTGCAACGCTCCCAATACCGTCCCTTTTGCCCATGTGGCGCAGCTCGGCCCGCGGCCATCTCAGCCAGAGATCTAATAAATCCATATAAATCCTGATCGCTAATGCTCTTGTCTAAAAGACTTGATACCAAAGGCTGGCCAGAGTCCAAAGATCGAATGAGGGCATTCGTCCGGCTGCAAGTCGCAGGAAGCCACATGGATCCCTGCGTCCCATGGATGCAGTGCGAGGCCCTGGAGCTGCGTCGAACCTCGGTTCTCTCGGGCCATGGCAGGTGACGGAAACACCGCAGGATGTTTTGGGGTGGTCAACACGAAGAAAGAGTTGAACAGAATGAGAGGAAAGCAACCATCAGCCATGTAGGAAGCAATCCGGGCGCTTTTGGTGGCAAAGCAACCCCTGATATCTCTTAGATTGTTCAGTCGACTCACGGATATTGCAGTAGGTTGTTTAGTCGCTTTCTTCGCCCAGAAAATGGAGATTCAGGGATGATTCCACTGTATGTCTCAGACCCACATGTGGAACCGGTGTGTCTCAGCCAGTCGGAAACTTCTCTCAAAGAAACATCGGAGGCTCTCTATTTAGGTCTTTAGGGCAGGTGTTTGAACGTGTTTGTCTTTTTTTATACAGATGTTTTCAGGGCCCATGGGTTTAACCATATGTAACCGATCATTGGTGATGGACAAGTGGCATGCTTCGATGCTGGAAGCACACGTCAGCCATGGTGCCGTTGGTGTGTTGTTTGGTTGAGCAGTTTTTGCGACATCTTGCAACGATGGTTCGGGAAATATCAAGGCCGGGGTCAAATGATAATTACTGAACTCAATATGAACTCCTGGAGGCCATCGCTACTAGGTTGGAGGCCATCGCTATTAGTCAATTGAACTTGTTGGTTCAGGGGTTCCGATCGAAGAAGAACAGATTGACCTCATACTCTGAAGTACACTTTGAAATCCAGATGTTTGATTTCACTTTAACCCCCCATATGGGCTTGATGGTGGAGAAGAAGACGATGTGTTCCATCTGTTTTCCATCTAAAAGCCCAAACTGGTAGGTGCTGGTGTGGTTCTCATGTGTTCTCATGAAAGCTAAGGCTCCTTCCTTCAGCTGCTTCGCCCCATGCAGAGCTCGTGGTGGGGAGGGCCGCGGGAGGAGCCAGTGGTGGAGCCTGGGATTCTCCCACGAAGTAGGGGATCACTTGAATCACCTGCAAAACCATTTCGGATCCAAACATTTGCATGGGAGGTCCTTCAGGGGTGTACACCCCAGTCGGTGGAGTCCACTGGAAGTACACGGAGAAAGCATGAGAAACATTTTGGAGGCATTGGGGACACCCACTAAAATCCCCTGAGCCATGTCTCTTAGGATACGGATACTCCATGGTTATCATGGTTCGATCTGCACATCGTTACTTGAAAAAATCACTTGCTGGTCGTCATACGAGGCGGATTCTTCGCTTCTGTTCTCCGATCTAAGCGAAAAAAGAAAAGCCCGACTCTCGGGACCCTGGAAGGGCGAAGACGTGCCTTTTCTTTCTTCACATTCATGGTTGTTTCCAGGTGCGGAACGGACCGGGGGTTCCGGTGCCTTCCTTGGGACGTTGCGGAGCACGGCCTCACCAGGTCATTACGCCTGCCATGGCCGGTCAGCAGCAGGTCCTTTGGATGGACCCGCTCACAGGCGGCGGCGGATTGCTTTTGGCAGGTGTGGGGACCGTTTGGGGTTCATCAGGTGTTTGAACCGACCAAATTGGGGTGGTTAGTTCAACCACTGAACTCTACAGTTCTGGAAGAATCTGGGGTGTACTACAGACTATAATATCATAATATATCAATATATATATATATATCATATCCCCTGGAAGTCAAAGACAATTTTTAAAAATGGTTGATCTAGTTTTGTAGTGTAAAACCTTTAGTAAAACAATGGTGGTTCGGTAAAGGCCATTAAAACAATGGTGGTTCGACTTCTAGGGATATTTTTATTAAACCCTTGGTCCTTGGTGGCACGTTCCAAAATCTGTCGCCAGATCCATCCTGCAGCTTGTCAAATATAGGACGACTCTATTCTAAATAGACTGGTCCAGGTTCTGCTTTGGCGGCCTTCCAAACTAGCAGGCCCTCAACTAGAAGTAAAATCATCTAAAGCCCATCACTGGTAGGGCCGAGGCGGGTCCCGAGGACCACAAAAACATCCACTGTCAGACTGAGTCAGGTCAAGTTCTACAGCTAGGGATGGGCTTCAGCTCCAGCTCCGCTCGCCCCGCTTTCAGCGCTCGCACTCCCCTCGCCGAGCCGGCCAGGCGCCGTGCTTCACGAGGAGCCAATGCCCAAGATCGAGATCTCGGCGGCTTGGTCCGATGGGATCCTGACAGGAAGACTTCAGGAGGTGTTTTTCCATGATTTGCCCATGTTTACCCTATAGGTTTACCTATATAACCCTCTATTTTGGTTTCCCGGAAAATGGTGAGCATGGAAAAGTTTCTTTATGCTGGAAACGAATTCCAAGTCAAGTTGACCCAATAGATTTACCTTTCTTCAGTCTAGGAGGTTAGGATGGATGTGCTTGCCCAATTGCACATATTAGTCCCATGCTTCGTCTCTTCCAGAAACAAAACGATCTGACCAAAAGTGTGTTAGCCATGGACGGTTCTAGAAGGCGATGTCCTGCATCAAGCATCAAGAACTCGTGCCGATCGAAGGAGAGCAGTCTGGATGGGCCCTCAGAACCTTTGAACCAATCAGTCTGGATTTGCCCAAGCAGGGATTCTTGGGGACCCGGTGCCACCGGCGCGGCCTGTGTTGCAAAACCGTCCGGTGATGTTTGGTTTGGTAGCCGAACCGAAAAGTGGTGATGTCAAGCGGAATCCACAGCCAGCAACCAGATCCAGAAAAGCACCTGGGGGTTCGACCCAGATCATCCGTTGCTCTGGGGTTGATGGGATTTGAAGAGAGAACGAGTGTTCTCCGAGTAAATCCGCACCAACTCCGCAAGCTCCTGAAGTCCCCTGCTGTTGATGGAAGAAGCTTCTTGAGATGATAAAGAATCACGTAGTGTCACGATTGTTCCAGTTGCATTCCAGTTGCTCACTACTGAATCACCACAGTCTCTTCACCGGAGCCTACCTAGGCCGTGACGCCCCTCCCGCACAAAGGCCAGCGAGTTTGTAGGTCTTTGGATTGAAGACCACATCGCAGTGATGGTCGTTTTGATTGAATACACTCGAATTCAACATATCTGACCTGATGGAAGTGGATGGCATGGCAAAAGGAAGACGACTTTTGCAAGACACCACAAACAGGGCGGACGAACGCATTCACTTCCATGTCTTCGTCAGAGTGTAAAAGTTTCTTTCAATCAACCCTGGGCCCTTGGATGTTTATTGTCCATGTTTTTGCCCAGGGTTGATTGAAAGAAACTCCAAGGGCCCAGGGTATATTATATACAATCCCATTTGCCCATGTTTTTCTCCATCGATTATTTTTATCAAGTTGGAACCATCTGGCTGGACACTTCGACGGTCCAACTTGTGCTCCGCCCTGCACAGGTTTATCGTCATTTTAAAAAAAGAAACGATTGAGAACGACATGAGTACGGACATGTTTACCTGTGAACATTATAGGGGATTTCAATTCTTATTGAATAGTTCTGAGTACGGATTTGATTTGGCGACGGAAATCCCAGATTTCAGGCAAGACTGTTTGGCGCCATGTCTTCTGTCAGACAACCCGACAGTCCCGTTGAGCGTGTCAAACATGACTTCAAACACATCCAAACAATCCCAACACATCGCGACTCCGAAGACACTCGGAGCCGTCCAGAGCTGTTGGCAAGCAGTTTG
>CAXIVM010000771.1:0-14000 GCA_964035705.1 Porites rus
CAGATCATTCTTGATTCAAATCTCCGAGTCTACCCAACTGTATTGTCTGCATCACTCTCTGTCAGGTGCTCCTCTGCACTTCTCCAATGGCTAAGATCTGTTGCAAAACTACAGGAAGTTAGACATCCAAATGCTCATTCATTTCAGCTTCCAACGATCTACTTAAAGCTTGCACTGACTTCTCCCGGAAATAACGTGTCAATTTGTTGGGAGGGCCTTGGACAACTCGAGCAAACACAAGCTTTGCGCCATTTGGCTGCAAAGTGTCTTTCTGGAGCCTTCGAATCACTGCCACATCAACATGCACTCCCAAACTGCTCGTTTGCCAAAAAACACATTGCCTGAAGTTTTGCCAGCATTGAAGCGGCAGGGCTCACAATAAGCTTGCCTGTGGTGATGCCCTGCTTCATTTCCCAGTCAAGTCTGTGCAGGTGCTGTGGCTGAAAAATAGAAATACCTTGGCCCCTACCAAGCTGAACTGCGAATTCCACATGCCACACCGCGCTAGTCTTCGCATATCGTAATAGTTTGAGGGGTAGAAAGTGAGAGGAGTCTGGGCAAGGCAGCTAGGCATTCGAGCCTAGTTCGGCGTCTAGTTTCCAATCTGGAAAAGTGATTTGACAGGTGCTAGGCCTCCTCCGCCATCACCTGCCCCCTCCATGCTGCTGAAACCTTCAACATCAGCCTGCCTTGGCTTCCAAGCTACAGACTTCTCACTGTTGAACGTTTCACACTTGTGACGCAAAACTGTACCAACACCACAACAATATTGACAAATGCAAGACTGTCACAATTCTTCAAGTCCATTTGCCAGGTCAACCGGTTTTCCTCCAGATCATTCTTGATTCAAATCTCCGAGTCTACCCAACTGTATTGTCTGCATCACTCTCTGTCAGGTGCTCCTCTGCACTTCTCCAATGGCTAAGATCTGTTGCAAAACTACAGGAAGTTAGACATCCAAATGCTCATTCATTTCATCTTCCAACGATCTACTTAAAGCTTGCACTGACTTCTCCCGGAAATAACGTGTCAATTTGTTGGGAGGGCCTTGGACAACTCGAGCAAACACAAGCTTTGCGCCATTTGGCTGCAAAGTGTCTTTCTGGAGCCTTCGAATCACTGCCACATCAACATGCACTCCCAAACTGCTCGTTTGCCAACAAACACATTGCCTGGGACTGGGGCATTTGCCTGGCATTGAAGTGACAGGCTTCAAAACAAGATCTTTATTTGGGCCTACTTGCCACTGGGTCTATCTGAAGCTTGTCAATTTGTCTTTGTCAAAATGCCTCGCTCATCAACGCCTTCACTTCGACATGCACGCCTTCACTTCGATCAAAGAAAATGCGCGTATAGTTTTCTGCCAAACAAGGCCCGAATCTGAACATTAAAATTAGCAAACATTGTTACTACCAGTAAGGCACTTGTTACTACTAGCGATGCACTTGCAATTACTAGCAAAGGAATGTACTAGTGTTTGTAACAAGGTATTTACATGATTTGCATCTAGTTTGGCCATCGCTATGAGGTCCCCATGGTGATTTGCAGCGTTGTGGCACTTACAGGTGTGATTTGCATCTTTGCGTTCTTGTCACTTTTCGACCTCCTCGCCTCATTGCCGTTCTACAAGCGTTTGGTGAATGTCTCAACTTGCCACACCCGTCGGCTCAATGGGATATTGCACTCCACTTTACTCAAAACGTGCCAATTGACGTTTGAGAGAGCCTTCGTTCACAGGGGAGCCATGTTGCACAACGTTTGGAGCGGAGAAACCACACACTGTCACACTACACTCACTATATCTCACTATGGGGGCCGCATGTTCAGTGCATAAGACTTGGATCTGTTCGGAACATGTGGCGGATGGAAGCAGTTTCTGACATCTCTTTCGAACCTCTCATGCTGTGTCAAAGTGCGCACATAAGGATGGTGACAGTGCTCAACAAGGGCTCAAATACTGACTCGCCTCCTATTGATAGACTTTGACTCAAACCTGTGCTTGCTTAGCATTTTCTGACATAGCAGTCGGCACAAAATGGTCTTTCACTTGCGCTGCCCCCCCTTTCGGGATGCAATGTGCAAAGTTGCCTCATCTACCCTTCTCCTCTTGCAAGTTTCATATGTTTCATGTCCCCCACATTCTTGCACACCACCCGCGTAGCCACACTGAGCAAACCTCCATATCGGAAGCACTGAGTGGGGAGTGAGTAGGGCTCAGCATTCCCAGTGTCGGCTGTCTGTCTAGCTTCAGCCAATCAGACCGGAGAACAGCTTTGACAGGACCTCAGTCCCAGTTATGCGCTGTAAACTTTCCACTCCCAAGACCAAGAGCAAGTGACACTTTGGCACCGAACTGTGTGAAAATGCAATGTCAGACTGTCTCGTGATCGGATACTTTTCGTCGCATGCACAAATGTAAAGGCAATTAAATCAGAAACCATACCCACTTCATCCTAGTTTGGAGGCCATCGCTATGAGGTCCCCATGGTGATTTGCAGCGTTGTGGCACTTACAGGTGTGATTTGCATCTTTGCGTTCTTGTCACTTTTCGACCTCCTCGCCTCATTGCCGTTCTACAAGCGTTTGGTGAATGTCTCAACTTGCCACACCCGTCGGCTCAATGGGATATTGCACTCCACTTTACTCAAAACGTGCCAATTGACGTTTGAGAGAGCCTTCGTTCACAGGGGAGCCATGTTGCACAACGTTTGGAGCGGAGAAACCACACACTGTCACACTACACTCACTATATCTCACTATGGGGGCCGCATGTTCAGTGCATAAGACTTGGATCTGTTCGGAACACGTGGCGGATGGAAGCAGTTTCTGACATCTCTTTCGAACCTCTCATGCTGTGTCAAAGTGCGCACATAAGGATGGTGACAGTGCTCAACAAGGGCTCAAATACTGACTCGCCTCCTATTGATAGACTTTGACTCAAACCTGTGCTTGCTTAGCATTTTCTGACATAGCAGTCGGCACAAAATGGTCTTTCACTTGCGCTGCCCCCCCTTTCGGGATGCAATGTGCAAAGCAACTCGCCACATTTTTGCACACCACCCGCGTAGCCACACTGAGCAAACCTCCATGACTGGGGAGTGAGTGGGCCAGCACTAGATTCCCAGTGTCGGCTGTCTGTCTAGCTTCGGTGTATGCAGTGGTGTTACAATGGGGAATCATTGAAGGTGCAACACTTGCATCTTGCAAGTTTTTCGGAAAGGTGAAGGAATCTGGAACTAGGAGGCCGTACAGTCTTCTCAAATGCTCCTGGAAAGTAGCTCTGTGGAGCCTTTCTTACTTCTAGATCTCCACATGCTCCAAACTCTCCACTGAACTTTCTCTCAAAGCTTGACTGCGTGAACTCTTGGTTCCATTGGCGTCTGCCAATGTTGACTCAAATTAAAACTCATCCACAAAATTCCACAGCTCCCTGATGTATGGTTGTAGCTCTGAACCAAGTGCTGGCCAAAACATCCTTGAACACCTCAACACTTGAGCAACCAAGACTCCCTGCTTTCTGACTCTTGTCTTTAGTTCCTTGGAGTATTCCTTGGATTCTTTACTTCCTTCAATGGTCTGGTGTGCGACTGTGCTGTAGCTCAGCGTTGAAGAATTTCATGCGCTAGACTCTGGACAAAACCAGGTGATATCGCCATCTTTCAAACCGCTGGGACTCCGTCACCACCTCATGACGCACAGGTTCTCTTCACCAGGTTTGTTGCGTCAGACTCTGGAAGAAACTACTTGGCTTCTTGCTCTGCTTCTCATTCTTGTGCATATAGTGACACTTCTAAAACATTCTCGGGACTCAGTTGAAATGACACTTTGACCAGGAGCCGCAAACTAAGCAACTCAGTGTCTACACAAAGTGCCCTATGAACCATCAGGGGTACATCAATACGTCCCACTTTTCCAGCAACATTGGCAAGCAAATGCCTTCGGCAACGGAAAACCTCTGGCTTGCCATGCCTTGCAACCTTCACCAGGCTCCCAAAAAACACAAGAAGCCGACAAAGGGATCAACAATGTGTGCAAGAAGGTCTCCACGTGCTGCTTTCACACGCCTTTTGTTTTCTCAAACACTGCGATGGCTACGTTTGCGCGTCAGCAACAACAATTCTATTAACATGTTCAGCAATGTGGACCCATTTCAACAACAAAAAGGCATTGTTCAACTCACTCAAACTTATTTGCATCTTCTTCTGATTGCTTCAGGGTACATTCCTGACCTGACACGCAGTTTGCACGAAGGCTGCACATTTACGCAAGCTCCATCGGCTGTGCCATTGGCTCCGCCAGCTCTGCGGTGTCAATTTCTCAACCAGCGTCCTTTGTCTTCTCCTCTTTCCCTCATCTCATGAGGCGTGTACTCGGTTAAGCGGCGCTCTTAGGTTGAAGGAATGACTACTGTGGTAGAGGCCATTGTTTCTGTTTTATATTCTTTTTCTTTTTCCCTTCTCTTCAATCAGGTTGGCTTCGGCTGTGTCGAGCTCAATGTTATCTTCTCTGCTGTCCCCTTTTCCACGCCGTTCGGGGAGCAGCATTCCTTCCCGGTAGACTCCCTGGTGTCTGGTTGTAGCTCTGAACCAAGTGCTGGCCAAAACATCCTTGAACACCTCAACACTTGAGCAACCAAGACTCCCGCCTTTCTGACTCTTGTCTTTAGTTCCTTGGAGTATTCCTTGTTATTCTTTAGTTCCTTCAATGGTCTGGTGTGCGACTGTGCTGTAGCTCAGCGTTGAAGAATTTCATGCGCTAGACTCTGGACAAAACCAGGTGATATCGCCATCTGTCAAACCGCTGGGACTCTGTCACCACCTCATGACGCACAGGTTCTCTTCACCAGGTTTGTTGCGTCAGACTCTGGAAGAAACTACTTGGCTTCTTGCTCTGCTTCTCATTCTTGTGCATATAGTGACACTTCTAAAACATTCTCGGGACTCAGTTGAAATGACACTTTGACCAGGAGCCGCAAACTAAGCAACTCAGTGTCTACACAAAGTGCCCTATGAACTATCAGGGGTACATCAATACGTCCCACTTTTCCAGCAACATTGGCAAGCAAATGCCTTCGGCAACGGAAAACCTCTGGCTTGCCATGCCTTGCAACCTTCACCAGGCACAAAGTTTAATCACACGAAGAGTCGAGAAGGGAATGACTTCTGCGCGCAGCTCAGCGCCTTGGTGCTTTCATCTGCGCAATGGCCTCCAACGATCAAAAGTGCATCCTTGAAGTAGCTTCTTGTTCCTAGTAGCGTCCTTGCTCCTAGTAGTACGGCCAGGAGCCCCTAGTAGCGTCCTTGTTACTAGTAGCGATGCCCTTTGCTCCTACTAGCTTCTTGCTCCTAGTAGCCCACTTCAAAAGTCTTGCCCAACGATCGAAGTCGCTTGTGAAGACATGTGAACGGCATTTCCTTTGCTGCTTGGTGGGCGGCCAGTTGTGGATACCAAAGAAAGTGGTGACAAACGCATTCGCTGATGTTTGCAAGGCTTCATTCCATCTCACCAGCATCAGCAAGCCAAATTGGACAGGTGTGGACGGAGCGCCCTCGGGTGAAACACTGGCACGTGCAATAGGGACAAACCTAGCAAACTCCACGGGGCACATAGATTCACATCTACTCAGTTTTCTTGGTTCTGGGCGAAAGGCTGAGTACACATTTCTGATCTCTTGAAAAATGGGCCGTCCGAAATTGAAGCAACGCGGTAGAACATGCAGCCTTGAGCGACACCACAACCTTGGTCAACACTGTCACTTGGCCCGCGCATTGCTTATCCGCTTGAGTCTTGAAATCCCGCTTCCGCTCCATCTTCGAACAATTTGGACCACATGGCAACACGCTACCAGCAACTAAAAGACCTTCAAAGAAACAAAGAAAGTCAGCTTCCCTTTGGGTGGTCACTGCGCCACACCGTTCATCCTTTCAACAATGTTTGAGATACAGAAATGGAAGACTTTTCCTTTGTCACCCCCATCCCAACACAAAAACACATTTCAGTGACCTTGTTCAGGTTGGGGCTGATGAGATGCATCGTTGGGCACATTGCGCCCTTAGCTAGTGTTGCTCTGGTCGAGAGGCGTTTAGCATTCAGATCAGAGCACTACTGCATACGATTGCAAATGGCTAGGATCATTCGGCTCAGGTCGATGAGATTCGATGACAATGTGATTGCGAGGCTGCTGCGTGGCGTAACTTCAGATGCCAACGTGCTGTGCCAATTTTGAAATGAGCGCCTTTCTTGCGAATCGAGCCGGGTTGTGCCAAACACTCGTGGAGGTGTGCTTTTTGACGGTTGAAAACCAGTGTCGCTCTGTTGTTTTGTAAGTTGCAGCAAAGGGCAAGTCGGAGAAGTACACTCAGGTCATCAATGCTATGGTTTGAATGTGCACCTGGTGTTGCTTAAGAATGCCGACATGAAGACATTGAGCAACATGCTGCTGGCGTGTCTTTTGGGCTTGCAAACCCAGGAACTACGTCGCAAAGCAAACTGTTCTGAGACATGCAAGGACAATGTGACCAGGTATTCAATGTGATTCAAGCAACTCCGGCAACGTCAAGAGGACACAAATCCCAATCTGCGACGGGCATATCATTCAATCCGTCGGAATGGGGAACTCCAGAGAGTGGGACCTTCTGCAACATGAAAACAGTTTTTCGAGGTTTTTCAGAATCCGGAACGAGGCCGAGTTCCAGTCTTCTCAAATGCTCCTGGCAAGTAGCTCTGTGGAACCACTTCTAGATCTCCACATGATCCAAACTCCTTAATTACTGAACTTTCTCTCAAAGCTTGACTGCGTGAACTCTTGGTTCCATTGGCGTCTGCCAATGTTGACTCAAATTAAAACTGAAAAATGACATTCCACAGCTCCCTGGTGTCTGGTTGTAGCTCTGAACCAAGTGCTGGCCAAAACATCCTTGAACACCTCAACACTTGAGCAACCAAGACTCCCCGCTTTCTGACTCTTGTCTTTAGTTCCTTGGAGTATTCCTTGTTATTCTTTAGTTCCTTCAATGGTCTGGTGTGCGATTGTGCTGTAGCTCAGCGTTGAAGAATTTCATGCGCTAGACTCTGGACAAGACCAGGTGATATCGCCATCTTTCAAACCGCTGCGACTCTGTCACCACCTCATGGCGCACAGGTTCTCTTCACCAGGTTTGTTGCATCAGACTCTGGAAGAAACTACTTGGCTTCTTGCTCTGCTTCTCATTCTTGTGCATATAGTGACACTTCTGAAACATTCTTGGGACTCAGTTGAAATGACACTTTGACCAGGAGCCGCAAACTAAGCAACTCAGTGTCTACACAAAGTGCCCTATGAACTATCAGGGGTACATCAATACGTCCCACTTTTCCAGCAACATTGGCAAGCAAATGCCTTCGGCAACGGAAAACCTCTGGCTTGCCATGCCAGTTGCCATGCCTTGCAACCTTCACCAGGCTCCCAAACAGCACAAGAAGCCGACAAAGGGATCAACAATGTGTGCAAGAAGGTCTCCACGTGCTGCTTTCACACGCCTTTTGTTTTCTCAAACACTGCGATGGCTACGTTTGCGCGTCAGCAACAACAATTCTATTAACATGTTCAGCAATGTGGACCCATTTCAACAACAAAAAGGCATTGTTCAACTCACTCAACTCACCCGTGCTAACTCTCGGACGGAGTCTTTTCCGCTCAGATGGACTCCGACCGAAAGAACGCACACACACACTCACACACACCGACCTGTCAAGAGGCACACACAGATGTCCAAAATCCATTATCTTTTGACAAAGATATGTGAACGGCATTTCCTTTGCTGCTTGGTGGGCGGCCAGTTGTGGATACCAAAGAAAGTGGTGACAAACGCATTCGCTGATGTTTGCAAGGCTTCATTCCATCTCACCAGCATCAGCAAGCCAAATTGGACAGGTGTGGACGGAGCGCCCTCGGGTGAAACACTGGCACGTGCAATAGGGACAAACCTAGCAAACTCCACGGGGCACATAGATTCACATCTACTCAGTTTTCTTGGTTCTGGGCGAAAGGCTGAGTACACATTTCTGATCTCTTGAAAAATGGGCCGTCCGAAATTGAAGCAACGCGGTAGAACATGCAACCTTGAGCGACACCACAACCTTGGTCAACACTGTCACTTGGCCTGCGCATTGCTTATCCGCTTGAGTCTTGAAATCCCGCTTCCGCTCCATCTTCGAACAATTCGGACCACATGGCAACACGCTACCAGCAACTAAAAGACCTTCAAAGAAACAAAGAAAGTCAGCTTCCCTTTGGGTGGTCACTGCGCCACACCGTTCATCCTTTCAACAATGTTTGAGATACAGAAATGGAAGACTTTTCCTTTGTCACCCCCATCCCAACACAAAAACATATTGGAGACGTCAAGGATTTAAGGATTGAAGCGATACAAAAACGGAGACGCAAAAGATTCGAGCATCTCATGTGACCGTCGTCAACTCCACACCGGTGCCAGCTGTGGCACCTTTCGACAGGTTGAACGATGACATGAAAGGTAGCAACAAAAGCGTCGCACAACCAAAACGACACGCAGGAGCTCCCGTCAGAGAGCCGACTTGCGTTACTTGGTTTGAGATCGGTCCGAGAAACTTGCGTTGCTTGCTCCGACAATCGTTTAGGCTTGGTCCTCGTCATTTTGAGACTGGAGATCTTCGGTCCTATTTCCACAGTTTGGCGACGGCCTCAGCGACTGCAACAGCGTCAGTCCGGAACACCTACGAATTGACGTCGACCAATAAATCTGCCACTTCACTTCAGAAAAAAATCACACCTTCACAAGAAGTTGTTATTTGAACGTGAAAATTCACGTTTAACCTTTCCAATTCACTTTGCACAGACTTCTTTGATCTTCTTTGCTTCGTCACTTTGCAAAAGGAACAACCAACATCTACGCTGATTCTTCTTGCATTGTGCTTGCACATCGCTGTCCAAGAATTGAACCATCTTCAAAAAATAGCTGCACTTTACTCAATTTTGCATGAAAAGGAGGCCCTAGTTTAGGGGCAAATATGTTGACTTGCAGACCAAAACTTGCTACACATCATCTGTCTCATGGATTGCCGTAGCCTCTAGTCTCCTGTGCTTGTGATTTCAGGTGTCCAGGTGGCTGGGACACATGCCCTGCCAATCTTCGTGGTTTCGATGTTTCTTTCCATCTGGAGCTAGTTGGCAAAATGGTGACACTTTCCGTGGACGGCAGCCAATTGTCAAACGGCCGGGCAAGGGCCCACCCGTCCCGGACCGTCATGCCATGTGCCACCGGAGGCTTGTCGCCACTTTGTTTCTACTTTGTTCCTAATAGTAAGGCACTTGTTACTAGTAAGGCACTTTGCTCCTAGTAGCGATGCACTTGTTCTAGTTTCTTTCCGCACGAGATGCTTTCCACTCGAAACGGGCTTGGAACCCCGTGCGGAGTCAGTGGCATGGGGCAATGAAAATGAAAAAACTGTTCGGCGGACTGAGCGAACCTAGGAAGCCGCTCAGGTTCGTCGCAGGTCTGGTGGCTCAGCGAGACTTCCTCCACTTGACCTTGGAACCAAGGCTTGAATCAAACCACGTGAAAAGGGACCCGACATGGCACACGTCCTTTCACATGGAAAGGCGGAAGTCGTTTCAACAAACTGGTCCTCACAAACTCCAGTGCAATACAACTTGAACACCTAAGACTGCCTGATGCCATGATGCTCTTGTAGGGCATTTTGTGCAACCATTTTGCGTGGCACTCTGTGCGGACACCGGCTTTTGCTTCCATAGGGCACTCTTGTGGAACACGCTTGTGCAATACTTTTGTGGCGCGCTCTTGCATGACACCCTTGGTTGACACTCTTTTCACATTCGTTGAACTGTACCCATCGCTTCACCCGCAGTGATGAAAGGCACCACGACACCAAAAGCTAAAATGTACCGCTTCAAACTGACCACTTCTGAGCTAGATTCTAGATGCATAATACTACCTTCAAAGGTGGGATGGGCACGTCCAAAACGAGCTAGAATCTAGAAATCACACAAGCCTGAGAAGTGAGGGGACGAAAGCCGGCCCTCGCAAACCCTTAGAGCAACGAGCGTCACTCAAGAAGCTCCAACAGGCAATGTGAGAGCCTACACTCCCGCACAGACCCCCCTGATGCCCCAATCCTTCGCAAGATTATGCTCGAAGATGCCCTGAACATTTGAAGATGTGAGAATGAACATGTGCAAGATACTGTATTCTCACATGTTCATTGCAACCACACCCCTCATTTCTCGACTTCTGAAACAACCCAACACCAATACCACCAATACCACCTCTCACGCCAATGGTACACTGGAGTTCGCCTCACCTAATAGCGAGCCTCCTAATAGTGAGGCTGCTACCTCCTTGCCGACATCCAAAAAAACAAACCAAACAAGTGCAATCCCGCACAAACAACCCTCCCCTGTGCCACGTTTCGAGGACACACCTCGACACCTAGAACTTGGGTCTAGACCGTGCAAGATGGCTCATGTGGAATCCAACAATTGTTCGTCTGAGAAAACTGTTTTAAATCTGTCCAGTCAAGGAGCTATCGACGCTAGCATTCAACGAGGAATCCGTCGTTCCAGGAGGATCTGTACGAGCTTCGGCTCCACAATTCCAACCTGCACATGAGGGAACTACAAAGGTCATCCACAAACAGGCATGTACCTCAACTGCGCAAGGAACATGCTTCATCTCCAATCGTTTGGAGGCAGCTACTACTAGTAGCAAGAAGCTACTAGTAACATATGATGAAGACATATTTCCATTTTATGTGTTTCCTTGTAGAGAAGACTTGATCCATTCTCAATTCTAACAGTTTAAAGTATCACCATATGATGGAACTTCATGATCCACAAGATGCACCCGACCAACCGAAAGCAGAATCAGCCTCGACCTTCCAAGCTCCCATGGACCTGGGCGCTCAGCGAATCAACTCTCAACTCAAAGCAACGAATCTGAGAAACAAACATGAACACAGATTTACAAGTCGTAAAGTTGCATCTCTAAACATAACTCAGTTTTTGATGTGATGAGTCGTAGGTCCAAATCGTAAAAGAGACATGGAAAATTATGAAGCCAGCATTTCACACGATGCCAGCTTCCTCACTAGGGGAAGGATGCCAGTTCAGGCTTTTGCAATGCGACTGCTTCTTGTGACAGCGGCGGATTTTCGTGCTGAAGTGCCATATGCTGCTTGAAAGTTGACCAGACTGTTTGTGATGCAAGTTGCAAGATGCCGTTGCAGTTTAAATCGATCAACCTGATGAACAACGCCAACCGGAGCTTGCAACCTCTGTGCTTTGTGACAGGCATTATGCAATGCAAGCAGGCCGAGGAGTGCAATGGAAAACAAGTTTTGGCTTTCGATCCATTTTGGTCCTATGACCAGCGCGTGGCTCAAATCTGAACCTGCCCTGCCTGCTGTGCATCACAGGATTATCATCTTTCCCGACCCTGATTCAAAATCATAACTACATACGTTCCGCACAAAATCACAGCATTTCGCAGCCCTGACACAAACACAAACAGCTGAACGCCTTGCCAACAGCGGTTGTTGCACTCAACCTGTCAGCTTTCCCCTAGATTTCGGTACACAATTAACGCTCTGACATTGACTAAAGAATCATCGTTGCATGTGCTCCCGACATCTAAGATGCGACCTAGGATCCAAAGACCTTCAGAACTTCAGGCCCTTCACGATTTCTGTCTTAGTTTTCCCTAAACAAAACTCCATTGTTGGAATGCTACACCCTGCGATTTGGGCGACGTGATGTTGTTCGTGGCGCAAGCAGCGGTTTCAGGTTGCTAAAAGCATGTGCGAAAACGCAGGGAGTCCTGGGCAAAGAGTGGCCACGCCCGTTTCAGACGATTAGAGTTTTTGCTGTTGCACGAACATCCGTCGTGTTTTATTTTGATTTCCGGAAGGCGTCGTAAAAGCGATTCTCTACTGCGAATACACCGAGAACACCTTTGTAGATGGAGCCATCAAACTCTGACATATGCTGTGGCTCTCACGTGCAAAATCCTTTCACGCATGCATACATGCCAAGGGCGTTGACCAAATCCCG
Source organism: Porites rus (assembly GCA_964035705.1). NCBI lineage: Eukaryota > Metazoa > Cnidaria > Anthozoa > Scleractinia > Poritidae > Porites > Porites rus. Next base: position 12,086 of record CAXIVM010000771.1, read on the forward strand.
AAAGAAAAGCGGATTCAGCGCCCGGCCTAGGATCCTTTGTCTGGATGCTTCCAAAAGCACTGTTCACCATGGCTGTCACACCCCACATCGCACAAAAGTGAAACCGCAAGATTCCTGCTACTCCACACGTCATGCAGAAAGCTTCTTCGATGTTGTCAAAAAGTCATCGTTCTATCTGAATTGAACAGTGACGCATATTATACGCATATTTGTCATTCATGGCTTGGTCCCGCTTGAAACATTCACGGCTTGGTCAAACTGATGAGGCAACGTCGCAACTGTGGAGCAATGTGCGGAGCCATGAAGCAATGCCGGCAATGCCACGTCAGAAAAGAGACCTTAGTCTGTCTAAAACCTTCTTTGTTGCAAACTTTAAGTATGATTATATTTGGGCACATGTGCAATGCCAACATATTACGTCATGTGATGCTCGTATGGCACATAGGAAAGGTTCACAGTTTAAACATGGCCTTGTCTGGCAAAGCCACAGCACTTCTTGGTGAACTTGCAATGTTCTGATTGCCTAATAGGCGGATTCATCCCCAGCTGTTGGGGTGTTTTCTTGGGCTTACTCTCGTGAGAGGAAGCACCATTTCTCAACATATTCTGCAAGCCTGTCTAAGCGATAAGCACGAGCTGTGTCGCCAGTGTGCAGAAGTAGCCAATTACAGCCATAACTGTCAAGTGGGTTCGTTGGCGACACAGCTCAGGGATCACTGTAAGGACATGATCACCTCGAGAAGAGTGGGCCGAAGTTAGTGAACAGGATCTAAAATGGTATTAAAATGAGCTAAACGTTCAACCAAAGTGAGGAAAGAGCAACCAAAGTGCAAAAATGGTGGAACGAAGTACTGGTGATCGACCCGTGGACCGGGTTCGGGCTGCGAACCCGAGACTTGATGTGTACTCCGGAACTCACCGTGCACCCTCCGAGTCCAACGCTGCAACGCTGCTGTGACACGGATCGCCAGCGAAGTAGGTGCCGCTAGGGGAGAATGGTGCAAAGCACCGGTGCCGATGAGTCCCATACCGATCACTAGGCTGCTGTCCTGCCCACCTTCAAAGAGCTGTCCGATGTGGTCGCAATCCCATGTGTTGCTCTAGACTTTGCACAAATGGCCGATGACAGTAGCTTCTTGTTGCTAGCAGTAAGGATGCTCTAGTAGTACGGCCAGGAGCCCTTAGTAGCATCCTTGCTCCTAGTAGCGATGCCAGGAGCCCCGAACGTAGCGAACCTTGTTACTATAGATGCTCAAAAACTTACACCCATTTTCTTGTCACACCCCAGAAACAGCGAGTCTGCAGAGCGTACTTCAACGAGTTCGACGCACCACGGAGGTGACGCCCTCAAACGTGCCACATATGAGTCACAAAGTCACAGCACCCAAAATATCTGCGACGAGAAGGTTGACGACCACGTGTTGGAAACTTTCGCTCGTGCGCAGGCTCACTTGTGCTGTGATGCGCGCGAACGGAAGGATCTTTGTGGAAGACTGGCAACAAGAGTAAAGCAGGGCTGTGCTGGGGCATCAACTTGTCATACCGTAGACTTGGAGCCTCGTTAAGGACTTGTAAAACAAAATAGACCGTACACCCTGTAGACTCTTCAGCTGTCTTCGTGCCTCGTGTCAACATCATCCTTTCTCTCCTTATGGAATTCTTATGTATACAGTAATTCACTTTGATTTTTTCAGGCCTTTTTCTGCACTTTCTCTACTAGTAACAAGTGCCACGCTAGTAGTAACAGGTGCCTTACTAGTAACAAGAATCTATTAATTTAAATGTAGTTTAATTCTCTCTCTTCCTGCCCCCATTTCTCTTCCTTTTGTCTCTTTAGGTCGGTGCGTGGGGAGCCTCTTCGGACCCGACAGGACCGGAAGCGATCGACGTGTCCGCAAAGCCGTCTCCGAATTGA
>CAXIVM010000772.1:0-13000 GCA_964035705.1 Porites rus
GTCTCCCACAAATTTATATAAGAAAGAAAAGATTGAAAAAAAAACTAGTAGAAACAAGGTTCGCTACTAGTAACAAGTGCATCGCTTCTAGTAACAAGTGCCTTACTAGTAGTAACAAGAAGCGAACGTAGAAACAAGGTTCGCTACTAGTTGCTATGTGTTCAGCTCCAAAGCTTGGCTATAGGCTATAGGCTATAGGTGAGGTTGCAGTTCTGCGTCCCAGCCCCTTCAAATTACAACTGTTCTTGTGGCAGTTTGATTGGTGGAAGAACACCTTGTGCCTTGTGCAAAAGCTTTCTGGCAACTGATCGGTGACAATCTGAGGTATACCGCAGTCATCCAATCTGCGTAATTTTTGACACTCAGTGCAGGCAAGATCAGCAGTGTTTGGAGACAGAAGCTGTTTGAATCCAAACCGAACTCAAAGCTGTACTCCACGAGTGCTCACCCGTGCTCAAGGATGGTTGCCCGCTCCCACTGGAAAGTCGAGACGAAGAGAGCTGAAAGTACAAATGATCGCCCAGATCAGTTTACAACTTGACAGAAAAAGAGAGAATAAAAAAATGACAGACATGCTGCATGCTTATGAAAAAAAACACTTAAATGTAGTTTGGTTAAACACCAGCTTGTATAACCACCAAAGTGGCTGACAGCTCGACAGGCCAATGAGGATCCACTTGCACAGCCAGTTTCACCAGTGCTGCGGTTCCACAAGTGCTCACAAGTGAGAGAAAACAAAAAAGAAAAGACGTCACAAGAGGGCACCTGTTACTACTAGCGATGCACTTGTTTCTAATAGCTTCTTGTTACTACTAGTAAGGCACTTGTTACTAGTAGGACACAGATTGGGACACCAACTTTGGCGAGGGCACCTGTGTATTGGTCTTACCAACAACGAAGCGCGCCAGGCCCATGTCACAGACTTTGCCATAACCCCTGGTATCCAACATGATATTCCTTGCAGCAAAGAATGCAAGGTTAGAAAATAAGATTGCAGACCGACATGCAAAGGAACAGCAATGGCCTCCAACCTAGATGAAGCGAAGCCAAGCTGCTCAGGCTTGAGATCTCGATAAATGATCTTTCGCTCATGTAAATGCTCCAGCGCTGCTATGACGCAGCCACCAAAGAAGGCCTCGACTCTCAAAGAAACTTTCAAAGAAACCAGACACGAAACGTTGTTTCTATGATGCAATTGTCGGGCTTTTCCTGAGATCCCCGATTGCAATTAGGTTGGAGGCCATTGCTATTGGGTTGGAGGCCATCGCTAGTAGGTTGCAGGCCATCGGCTAGTAGATTGGAGGCTCTTGCTATTAGGTTGGAGGCCATCGCTAGTAGGTTGCAGGCCATCGCCAGTAGGTTGCAGGCCATCGCTAGTAGATTGGAGGCTCTTGCTATTAGGTTGGAGGCCATCGCTAGTAGGTTGCAGGCCATCGCCAGTAGGTTGCAGGCCATCGCTAGTAGATTGGAGGCTCTTGCTATTAGGTTGGAGGCCATCGCTAGTAGGTTGCAGGCCATCGCCAGTAGGTTGGAGGCCATCGCTAGTAGGTTGGAGGCTCTTGCTATTAGGTTGGAGGCCATCGCTAGTAGGTTGCAGGCCATCGCCAGTAGGTTGCAGGCCATCGCTAGTAGATTGGAGGCTCTTGCTATTAGGTTGGAGGCCATCGCTAGTAGGTTGCAGGCCATCGCCAGTAGGTTGGAGGCCATCGCTAGTAGGTTGGAGGCTCTTGCTATTAGGTTGGAGGCCATCGCTAGTAGGTTGCAGGCCATCGCCAGTAGGTTGGAGGCCATCGCCAGTAGGTTGGAGGCCATCGCTAGTAGGTTGGAGGCTCTTGCTATTAGGTTGCAGGCCATCGCCAGTAGGTTGGAAGCCATCGCTAGTAGGTTGCAGGCCATCGCTATTTTACAACATGTCCAAGCCACAGAAGTGGAGCCTCGGGGCTGGTCCTGCAGAAAAAGCTCCTTGGAGACACAAAGAGCGATAGGAAAACGATGCTCCACAAGTCTCACAAAGTTAATTGATTATTGTTCCTAGTAGTAATAAGTGCCTCGCTAGTAGTAACAAGAAGCTATTAGAATTAAAATTAGTAGCTTCTTGTTACTACTAGTAAGGCACTTGTTACTAGTAGTAAGGCACTTGTTCCTAGTAGCTTCGAGTTACTACTAGTAAGGCACTTGTTACTAGTAGTAAGGCACTTGTTCCTAGTAGCTTCTTGTTACTACTAGTAAGGCACTTGTTCCTAGAAGCGATGCACTTGTTACTAGTAGCTTCTTTCTTGAATCTTCAGAAACACAAAGTTATCTTTCAAGGAGAAAGAACTGTTATTTCACTTTTCCCCATAAACATGTGAACATTCAGCTCTTTCAAAGAAGCTAGTAACAAGAAGCTACTAGTAAATGGTTACGATCAGTTCACCTGCTTCGAGCGCTTTCTAGCACTTTCTTGCAAGTTTCTTGGTGGCTGCTGAACATGCCGTAGAGGTCACCTCCCAGAGCTGCTTCAAGGAGAAAGTATACAAATTGTCTATCCTGCCAGACGAAGATCAACGAAACTTCGATCACAACTTCGATTCACTCATTCGGGGGGACTAGAGGACGCTACTCGGAGCAAAGGGCATCGCTACTAGGAACAAGGACGCTGTTTCACTCGATTGAGCCTTCATGGTGCGATAAAGACGCACGAGGAAGTTGCTATCGAGCATGTTCAGCAAATCACGCTCCCAGCAGAGTGACTGGCAAGTCCCACAGCGAGAGGCGTGACCTTTCCTTGAGATGCGAGTCGCAAAAGGACGCTACTAGAGCATAGGAGCAAGGACGCTACTAGGGGCTCCTGGCAAGTGACTGTGAAACATCGGCCGTGAGACTTTTCTTTTTGGGGTTGGAGGCCATCCCTATTAGGTTGGAGGCCATTCCTAGTGAGACTTCTCTTTTGGGGGGTAGACCGTGCAGATCTGGGAAGTTGGTGGTGTAGGAGAGGTAGGAAGCAATATGAAGCTAGGAGCGGCAAGACAGGACTGAGGCAAGTTAGCCACTGAGTGACCCACAAAGCCTTTATTTGGTTTCTAGATGTTTTGGGAAGATCAATTGTTTAAACTTTCTTTTCTTTTATCTCTTCAAAGCTGCCCTCAGTGTCACTAAACAGCAGGCTAAAGGCTAAAGAACCCTGAAATGAGCAAAACAAAAAAATATCTGAGTAGGTTGCAGGTCATCGCTATTAGGAACAAGAAGCTACTAGGGGCTCCTGGCCGTACTACTAGGAGCAAGTAGCTTTGTGCAAACTAAGTAACTAATTAAGTTAAATTAGTAGCTTCTTGTTACTACTAGTAAGGCACCTGTTACTAGTAGTAAGGCACTTGTTCCTAGTAGCTTCTTGTGCAAACTGCAACGAGTTCGTCAAGAAGCGAAACCCGCTTCAAAGCATAGGTCTGTTTGGTCGATCTCTCCTGGCCAGGCAAGCTGATCGAAGGACCGAAACAGATCCCTCTCAAACTGTTCCAACACCATTCCAGGTGATTGCCGTCCTCCACCAAAAATACGGTGCCAAAAGCTCCCTGCCCCAGGCCTTGTGATGTGCTCAGAGGCTCAGCAGGCTCAGCTTGGCTCAGCTGTGCTTGTTAAGAGTTGACTAGCTAGTAGCAAGAAGCTACTAGTAGCTCCTGGCATTACTACTAGGAACAAGAAGCTACTAGTAACAAGGGCATGTGCGGCATCACTACTAGTAGCAAGAAGCTACTAACAGCGAAGGCCTCCAACCTACTAGTGACGGCCTCCAACAAACCAAGAGGCGGCAAAGTTCTTTCAAAGAGGCGAGATCAATGGTGCATTGGATCTTCTGAAAGGACCGACTGCTCTTGATCTGTTCCCACTCACCTGAACACAACTTCTTCGACCCGTCCGCGGCTGCACGGCATCTTCGCTTGCTTCGAAAAGAATGAATTAACTAGCTACTAGTAGCAAGTATGCTCCTAGTAGTACGGCCAGGAGCCCCTAGTAGCGTCCTTGCTCCTATTTGCGATGCCAAGAGCCCCTAGTAGCTCCTTGTTACTAGTTTTGATCAAAACCATCGAAAAGACATGGCCAAATTTCGAACATACATTGTTTTAAACAAACCCACTGCTACGCAAGTTACTGGCATCACACTCTGCGCTGGGCAGTAGCGATGCATCACTGCCTTCTAGGCCTCAAATGGAGCGAAACAAGACATCAAGAGATCTGCGCAGTGTGCTACATGCGAGTGGCACACGGGAGTGGCACATGCAAACGGCACAAGCGACTGTCACTGCGAGCAAGTAGTGACGACAATCGGTCCAAATTGGATCGTTCATGGCAAGGGGCGGAATGGCTTTGATTTCAGTAGTCACAATAATAGTACAGTAATAGCAGTAGCAATTTTGGGGGATCTTTGTCTCCTGTGCCCCAAACAGTGGTGACACTGAAGGGGTTCTTATGGTAAGTTAAAGAGCGATGTCTAATCAACGTGCTCTGGAAACGCGCGCGTGCTGCGACTTCCTTGCCTGCTAGAGAAAGTGTTGCTTGTGACCGCAGTCCAAAATTGGAGCACATTCGGTGTACATGGCTCTCGTTGTGATGCCATGCGCATTTTAGGTCACGCTCCCTTCGCTACTAAGTTGGAGGCCATCGCTACTAGCTTTACAATCTATACTAGGGGCTCCTGGCATCGCTACTAGGAGCAAGGACGCTCCTGGCCGTACTATTGGGAGCCATGTTCGCTCCTGAGTTTTACAATAAAAGTGCTCTGGATGATCGAAGTTGACTTTTTGCTGCATGAAATCGGCGCTGTTTTACTTCGATGCGCAGAGTTCATAGCATGCGCAGTGAATGGTGAAAGCAGTTGCGCGCCCGCATAACATAGTCAGCACGAAACTTGCTTTGCCGACCTAGCCAACCTATAAGACCATGGCAAACCGAACGTCTGGGTTGTGTGTGATAATTGCTTGAAGTTTGCAGGAAGTCTCGCAAGAAAGCTTCGTTTTGGTATGTTGAATGCTCTTTGGCATATCCTTATTCTTGATTTGTGAAACGCCTTGCCCTCGGTCTGCTAAACTAGAAACTTTACTAAGGGAATAAAGTATAGTGTGAAAGCTAGTATTAAACAATTACACATTACCTTTTGATATTTTATAGTCAGTAAATCAAATTACTGTATGTGTATATATATATATACATGTAGGATTCCTTTAGTGGACAAGCCCCGGACACAGCGGAAAAGAAAGCCCACAGCATGGCCAAGCTCAGGGAGAACCCCAACAGTAACTTGATTGGGGAACAAGAGGAGGACACAGGGTTTGCGAGCACGGCCAGCGGATGCCAGAGGACAGCAAAGAACAACAGCAGGACAACTGGAGGACAAGAGGACAACAGGAGGACAACACCCGGACACAAGGTTCAGGGTCTTTTTCCTTAACAAAGAGCCCCAATAAACTGTTTGGGGAATGAACCCACTCGCATTGAACTTCAAAGAAACCATCGTATTGCCAGACAATATCCGCGCTGGCGATGGGTCCGTGCACGGAACCCGAACAGAAAAGTCAACACCCGTGAAACTGGAAGTTGAACGACACACGCAGCTGCTTGGTGACAAATGCGGGCTTTGCCACATTCATTTTTGGGAAAGCAACACAATCTTCTCAAGCAATGTTATGACACATCTCGAAGCTCATTTCAAACATGATTCTCAATGATTGAAACTCGACAAAAGCTGAAAGTGTGCCCAAAAATCTGTTACAGCACAAGGGACTTCGGAAAACATCGTATATAATCTCCCCGTCAAATGTCAAACAAGAAAGGCCATCAGGTCCAGCATCTACGTTGACCTGGTCAGACAAAAACACTGGAGATGCGGAACCTGCAGTGGCAATATGTGGCAATGCTTAGGTCGGCCATCGCTACGAACGGGGCTCCTGACCTTACTACTAGGAACAAGAAGCTATTAGGCTATTAGCTTATTGTTTCTACTAGCTTCTTGTTACTACTAGTAAGCCACTTGTTACTACTAGCGATGCACTTGTTACTACTAGGGTGGAGGCCATTGCTCTGTGGCGCTTAGGTCCTGCGGCCTCTGAAATGCATTGACCTGTTGTCTTCGCCCGCATCAAAGAGCGCTCCCCGAAGGTATTTCCTCATCAGCGCAGTGTGCAGTGTGCAATGCCATGCATGGGAACCTAATAGCGATGGCCTCCAAGCTACTAGCGGCCCTAGCTGCCATGCATTGCCATGCAGGTTGTTCTTCAACAAGTGATACTGCGCTGAAACACAGTGCGCTCGCGCCTCGTTGTAACTCAGTGATTGTCCGACCTTGGTCTCTCAGGGTCGACTCAGATTTCTGAAAACTTTGGAAATATCCTCAGGACGCTGTTAGGTGGAGGCCATCGCTACTAGGAGCAAAGAAGCTACTAGTAAGGCACTTGTTTCTAATGGCTTCTTTGTTACTACAAGTAAGGCACCTGTTACTACTAGCGATGCACTTGTTACTAGTAGCTGATCATATCCTCAGAAAACGGCGAAGACGGTGCGGTCGTGCGGTCCGTTTGCGTCTGGATTCGGTGATCCGTCCCGGTTTCCCGACGACATTGTGAAGCCGGCACACTGCTAAAATGCAAACAGTGGTGTCTCCCGCCGTCAGCTACCAGTTTTCCGGTTGTGTAGTGAAGTTCCTCTTTTTGCACTCAGCGCTGCCCTTATCCCATCATATACCAGTAACAAAGGGCATCGCTACTAGGAGCAAGAACGCCGCTAGTAACGTACAATATATACATGGTCTTCAAGGATCCGGCAAATCACACTAATGAAGCTAACGCCAAATCTAAAAAAAAAGAAAATGCTGGGCAGTTGGACCATTATTCCTCATGATTGTTTTTCTGGGTTTTGCATGTCCTTAGTTTCGGCGATTATTCTGATGGCTTTAATGAAGAAGGCATGCCAAGACCATGGTGAATCCTGGCAACTTGTCTAGCTGTCCCTCGAGGCTACAGTTGCTTTTTTCAAGAATTCTGAATGTTGTTTTGACGTGCGTAAGGGAGTACTTTAGTCCTTATGGCATTCTCAAGGAAAATTGACTTTGAATTGAAACTCCCGCTTGCGATTTGATTGACTGAAAAGAGAGAGAGAGAGAGAGATCAAGATTGCAACGATTGTCGCGTTGTCATGCGGCGTTTCGCGGCGTTTCGCAACTGGTTTCGAGCCTCATTAAAGACATGTTTCTGGTTGTCAGGGTGTATATTATCATGTTCCATAAGATAATTATCACAAAGAGTGAGTGCTTTCCGAAGACCAGGCAAGCATGCCAAAGGCTCTTTGCTCATTACTATTGATCAGTCAAGCACAAGAGTGACGGTTTCATCATGGCCATTGAAACAGGCTCTTTAGACTGCGGTCCAAGTTAGGCTTTTGATGCCTGAGTCTCCAGCTACTGTCTCCATCAGACTGATTGATGATTGCAGAACCAGAGGATATCACATACCTTGATTTGCTCGCACTTTCACAGACTTCAAGCGAACTCTGGCCTTCCGTGTCTTCTGGACCAAGTCCCCTTCGTGTGATGTGGTTTTGGACTCATGGAGCACAGAACTGAACAGTCTAAGCGTCCAAAGCGGCTTCTGGCGAATTTTGCCTGCACCGCACAAGACGAAGACAAAATGTTTCTAAAAAAAGAAAGAAAACATGAATGCTCGTTTCCAGTTGGTCGTGGTAAACTCCTTGTGGCCGGATGTGTAGGAAAACAAGAATCTGCAGCAAGCTGTGATCTGTCCTTGAAAAAGCACTCTGGTCCCAGGCTCAAACTGGATCAGGTCATTTGCGTAGGCAGCCAACTCCATTCTTTGTGACCTGCCGTAGAACAAATCTGCTACTAGGGTGGAGGCCAACACTAGTAGGGTGGAGGCCATCACTACTAGCAAACTCCCAAACCTGTCACAGCTGTACCTGGCCTCAGCAAAGGAGTCAAACAGTCTACCTGGCGGTGCCGGGTTTCTTGGACAAACGGTTTCAGTGGTTTCAGCGTCCTTTTTTGGACCTAATAGCCCATGTGCCCAAACGGCCCAACCTCATCAAGCAAATCACAATAGTCTTTGAATCTCCTCCGGCCATTGTCTCGACCTACCGGATGAACATTGTGAAACATCTGAAGGAGCAAAAAGGAGCAAAAGGATTAACAGCTGAAGGCCTGCAATGTCTTTAAAGATCTTGCGGTTGATCACCTCAAGTCAGAGATGCCAGCAAAATTGCTGCCGCCATGAGTGCAACAAAGGGAAAGGGCAACAGGGTGGGAGCAACGAAATCGACCAAAGAATCGGGTGACCTGGCTGGGTGACATGCCAAAGGCAACTCTGACCATGTGTGATGGGTCAAACACCAAAACCAGCATGGTGCATGGAACAAGTCATGTCAAGAGGACAAGTGCAGTCTGAACGAGAAAAGAGAAGCTCGAAAACTAATCCCTGAGAATGTAGAAAAGGGTAAACAAATAAATATAAAATGTAACATCAAATAACTGTTTGCTTGGACCCAAACGCCCCTCTCAGTCTTCTTAGGCCGAAGCAAACAAAGTGGTATCCTCCACTGCGCGGAAGGTCGCCTGCCCAGCGGCTGCCAAAGTGGGTTGTTTGTCCAAACCAATTCTTTCAATCAGCACGGCATCAATAGGACGCTACGAACGGAGCAAAGGGCATCGCTACGAACGGAGCAAGAGGACGCTACGAACGGAACAATGGCAAGTCCGGTCAAAAGTCCGGTTCGAGAGACAAATCACAAGCTGACTACTAGTAACAAGGACGCTACTAGGGGCTCCTGGCCGTACTACTAGGAGCAAGTAGCTACTAGGAGCAAAGGGTATCGTTACTAGGAGCAAGGACGCTACTAGGAGCATTCTTACTACAACTATAAGAAACGTATGACAACTATCCCTGTCCACGTGTCATCCACTGCGAAAGACTTGGCTACGTGGCATCCGCACGAGTGTCCACGGTCATCAACCCTGCCGAGCTTATGCTCGACACCAACTCAGAGCCTCAAACCAAAAAGCTTCTAGCTCCTAGTAGCAATGGCCTCCACCCTAGTAGAGTCCTTGCTCCTAGTAGCGATGCCCTTTGCTCCTAGTAGCTTCTTGCTCCTAGTAGTAAGGCCAGGAGCCCCTAGTAGCGTCCTTGCTCCTAGTAGCAATGGCCTCCAACCTAGTAGAGATGGCCTCCAACCTACTGCTACAGTTCTCGAGTCCTCTCGCCACCACTTTCCTGTTTGCTCGTGAAGGCTCTTGTGCCACTTGCAATGTTGATGTCCTATCCATTCCGGGGTCACACATCTTCCTGGTCGACATACATGTGTCTCCACTCTCCCATCTGATTTGCCATTGAAGGCAGAGGGGCTGATGCCAATGCTGCGCTCAGCGTCGCTCCCTGCTCTCCCTCCGCCGCTTAAGCTACTAGGAGGAAAGGGCATCGCTACTAGGAGCAAGGACGCTACTAGGGGCTCCTGGCCGTACTACTAGGAGCAAGTAGCTACTAGGAGCATTCTTACTACTAGTATTGATGCCTCCTACCTTTTGACACAGACTGATAGCGATGGCCTCCAACCTACTAGCGATGGCCTCCACAGACTGATTTCCTTACCAGTTTCATCCTCCCCTCTTTCCTAAGCCTTTCTACCGATACGCAAGCTTTTGTCGCCAAGTTTAATCTTGCACTTTAGCACTTCACCTGCGAGGGGAGTATGAAGCCATACCGTTCAAAATGCGAAAAGAATTTCAGAACCAAATTAGAAAACCATCCGGGTCACCAAATCAGAAAGGCTGGAAGAGGTCGACAAAGAGTAAAGTTGCACCGGTGGGGATCATCGTGGGGAAGAGCAAGAGTTGGGGCAGGCCAGTTTTTGGTCCGGAAGTGACTAGAACATTATGATATAATGATATATATATATATATTAAAACTATCTTATTCTTGCGGCATTGGTTTTTGGTTTTTGATTGTGGCACCATCATCTTCCAGCTAGCTCCGGTCGCCGCCAATCACTCTCGCCAATTCCATCGACCTTCTTTTCTTTTTCGTGTCAGATTGGTCTTCGCCGTGCCCTCTCCGCTTCTGTCTACTTCAGGTCTGTCTCCTCTGGCTGCTACGTTCCTTTTCTTGCCCCAAGTCTTTCACACAACATCGCATGATGCCATTCGATTTTCCCTATAGCAGCCCTGGCTTGCCAAAAGGTATTGTTGAATACGCTCTATTCTTTCTTAGACTGCACCAAATGGCACTTCATCTTTCTGCTCCATATGGGTGCCCAGACTGGGTTCACTCCGACCGCCTCCAACATTAGACGACAAGACTAGTAGCGTCCTTGTTACTAGTAGCGATGCCCTTTGCTCCTAGTAGCTTCTTGTTTCTAGTAGCTTCTTGTTACTACTAGTAAGGCACTTGTTACTAGAAGCGATGCACTTGTTCCTAGTAGCTTCTTGTTACTAGTAGTAAGGCCAGGAGCCCCTAACTAGTAGCGATATATAAATATATACTTTCTCCGCTTCCTTCAGTACAAGGTCGCATAGAGTGATCTTGCACTCAACAATAGCAAGGTCCTTCCCATCCCTACATGATTGATTTGATATCACTTTCGCAGTATGCCTGTATCTCTCCTCTGCACCAAGACAGACATAGTTGGCTTAAACTTGTTTCTCGCTGTCGCTCTTCCCCCTTCCCCCTGCCCTCTGTAGCGTCTCTTATTGCGAGACAAATTGTCGGTGTGCTTGGGATACTCGTGCTGATGCACCACGCGTGATGGAATCCAACGCATTCTTTGACAAGGCATGTGAATTGAGTGGGGGGTGAAAGGCTGAACCTGTACATCAGCCTTACCCAAGGCAGTGCTTTGTGTGGTGATATGCGACTACAGTCATGAGACGACCATCCCAGCACCAACCCACCATCATCCCCTACTTCACCTATATATATATATATACTACCACCACATCGATCAAGAGAGCCACCGGAACACACTTCAAGCACAACAGACATAGGTCAAAGAAAGAGCAAAAATAACATCGACCTATGTCCGGACCCACATCGAAAGTCTGCATGGCATGCAGAAGTTGCAGTTCGAGCGTTTCGCGCAGCCCAGGGCACATTTCACGCAGCCCTGGTCCTTCCAATGCTTTTGACCACCTGCTTTTCCATTCCCCAGTGGATCTGCAAACCTACAGAAAGATGCTAATTAAGCAAAGAGGAAAGGGAGGTGAGATTTATGGATGTGTGTGATATGCAGGTGTGAGATGTGTGGATATTATGACATAGTTGGATGCCAAATATGTTTGTGGACATCCTTTTTGTTGAAACAACCCTTCGCTCAGGCGCTCTCAATCAAGGTGACAGGCTGCCTTTAGCGTCTCCAGCAAAAACAAAGGTGTTCGTTAAAAAGTGCTTAGATCATGGGGAATCTAGCCAGTCAATAGGCTTCTTTGAGGCCTCTCTTCGAATGTTGTACAGCAGCGAGAGTTCACCAAAGCTATCGCCAGCATGTAGAGTGCTCAGGACCTTCACAAGAAAGGTACCAGGATGTCAAAGATTGAACATGATTCACAACATGTGTTATCGGCACAAGTCTATGGAAGGTGCTGGGACCAGTTTGCACAAAGGAAAACCTGCCTTTTCACTTGGCTCAGGTGCGTCAAGAGAACAAGTGCGACCTGGCACAGCACGGTGCTGTCATGTCTGAAAAACTGATTCCGAAGGTTGGAGGCCATCGCTCTTAGGAACAAGAAGCTACTAGGGGCTCCTGGCATCGCTACTAGGAGCAAGGACGCTACTAGGGGCTCCTGGCCGTACTCCTAGGAGCAAGTAGCTTCTAGGTTGGAGGCCATCGCTCTTACGTATCTCTGCCTTGCGTTCCAAAGCCTCTCAGCGATCCCGCGGCAAATACCGACCTGCGCTCGTTCTGCAGAGCGATCATGATCATCGTAGAAATGAATATCCTGATTATCAACGATCTCACTATGACTGGGTGGAGGCCATCGCTATTAGGTTGGAGGCCATTGCTACTAGTTTGGAGGCCATCGCTTCTAGGTTGGTGGCCATCGCTATGCTTTTCCCACCTGTCTTCAATGCTAGAGGTTTTGCGTGGGCCCGCAGACCTGCTTGTCACTGCTTGTCTTAGAACAGGTCTCTCACGCGTTCAAAGCAGCGAATCTGCAGGTGCAGTCTCACTTAAACAGGGTCAAAAGAATCTGAAACAATCTGTTCAACTTGTTCAGGAACTGTTCATGTCATGTTTACTGAAGGGAAAATGTGCAAAACTCAGTTTCAAGACCTCTTCTCTCTCTTCTCTTCCTCTTCATCCTCCAAGCGAGGATCCTGTCCACAAACGTCAATTCGCAGCTTGGACCTTTTTGACATCGCACAGCTCAAACACAAAACGATGCTGCCTTGGTCAAGACAGAACAGCTGCGGTTCAGTCTCTTTTTCCTCTTGTCAACCACAGGGATGTGCAACTTCATGAGAAAGTCCTGCTTCCTGCAACAAGAAGCTACTAGGGGCTCCTGGCCTTACTACTAGGAGCAAGGACGCTACTAGGAGCTCCTGGCATCGCTACTAGGAACAAGAAGCTACTAAACAGACGACAATCCAACAAACTGTCAGCCGAGGAGAGAAGTTCTCGTAATCACACCGGCATAGACCCCAGGTAGCAACTAACTCTAAGAACAGAAGCACCTGAGATACAGTAGTCAGCAGCAGCAGCAGCAGCAACCGAAACGCCCATCACACAGGTAGACAAGTCGAGAGACAAGTAAGGAGACAAGGCAGCAAGGACAGACAAAACGCCAATCAGACGGGCAAACAAGTGGGGAGAGACGTAAGAAAACAAATGGGGTGACCAGGCAGCAGCGGCAGCGGTGAACCAAAACGCCGATCAGCCACCCAGTGATTCAGAACAGCTCTCTGGAGAAAAATTAGTATGTTTGCTCCTAGTGGTAAGGCCAGGAGCCCTTAGTAGCTTCTTGTTCCTAGTA
>CAXIVM010000773.1:0-25463 GCA_964035705.1 Porites rus
TTATACAGCGGCTCCAGTATTTGAAACTTGGATCACGGATCAGAAGTTAGAAAACAGCTGCTGAGCTGATATGTGGCGAATAGAGTCCGTTGTCCCACTGAAACAACCCTACTACAAGTCCAAAGACTCAGTAAAACTTGGTCTGACAGACTCCGGAAACGAGGTCATTGACCTGTATAGGGCTAGTTGTTACCATGTCAGAAGCTTTCAATGGAAGCCGTGCATCGAACAAACACATGTCAGAAGCCATGTGTGCGGTTTCTCCACGCCGTGTGCCACGGCGGGTGCCGGGGTGCCGACAGTCGATCATCCATTGGGTCCGTCGGCGGGCCCATCCTCTACTCGGTACATCAAAGTCTTGGCGGGCAAGAATGTTGGCATCCCCATCGTGCGCAGCTCATGCAAGGTCAGCTTTGCATGCCCGATTCCTCAGGAGGTGTGGGGCGCAAGCGGGATGGAAGTCAAACATGAAGGCTGACTACAACGCAAAAGAATTCTCAGTGTCCTGCTTTAGCACCTGTGCCACAAGTAATCCTACAGACACCGCGAAAGTAACCGTTAACCTCAGTGTCATGCTTTAGGAGCTGTGCCACATGTAATCCTACACCGCGAAAGTAACCTCAGCGTCCTGCTTTAGCACCTGTGCCACAAGTAATCCTACACCACAAGAGCATTCTCAGGGTCCTGCTTTAGGACCTGTGCCACAAGTAAGCCTACATCACACAAGCATTCTGCATTCTCAGGGTCCTGCTTTAGGACCTGTGCCACAAGTAATCCTACAAAAGAATTCTCAGGGTCCTGCTTTAGGACCTGTGTCACAAGTAATCCTAGACCGCGAAAGTACCCTCAGTGTCCTGCTTTAGGACCTGTCCCACAGGTAATCCTACACCGCGAATGTCCTGCTTTAGGACCTGTGCCACAAGTAATCCTACACCACAAAAGCATTCTCAGGGTCCTGCTTTAGGACCTGTGCCACAAGTAATCCTACACCACAAAAGCATTGTCAGGGTCCTGCTCTAGGACCTGTTTCACAAGTAATCCTACACCGCGAAAGTACCCTCAGTGTCCTGCTTTAGGACCTGTGCCACAAGTAATCCTACACCACAAAAGCATTCTCAGAGTCCTGCTTTAGGACCTGTGCCACAAGTATTCCTACACCACGAAAGCATTCTCAGGGTCCTCCTTTAGGACCTGTGTCACAAGTAATCCTAGACTGCGAAAGTACCCTCAGTGTCCTGCTTTAGGACCTGTCCCACAAGTAATCCTACACCGCGAATGTCCTGCTTGAGGACCTGTGTCACAAGTAATCCTACACCGCAAAGGAATTCTCAGGGGCAAAACTGTGTCACAAGTATCCTACCGCAGAAAGAGTTTCAGAGTCCTGCTTTAGGACCTGTGTCATAGTATTCCGTTCCTACCAAGAAAGCAACCTCAGGGTCCTGTCACAAGTAATCCTACTAGGAAAGTAACCTCGGGGTCATGCTTTAGCACCTGTGCCACAAGAAATCCTACACCACAAAGCATTCTCAGTGTCCTGCTTTAGGACCTGTGTCACAAGTAAGCCTACATCACAAAAGCATTCTCAGGGTCCTGCTTTAGGACCTTTGTCACAAGTAATCCTACACCGGGAAAGTACCCTCAGTGTCCTGCTTTAGGCTCACAAGTAATCCTACACCACAAAAGCATTCTCAGTGTCCTGCTTTAGGACCTGTGCCACAAGTAATCCTACACCGCGAAAGTACCCTCAGTGTCCTGCTTTAGGGTCACAAGTATTCCTACACCACAAAAGCATTCTCAGAGTCCTGCTTTAGGACCTGTGTCGCAAGCAATCCTACACAGCAAAAGCAACCTCAGTGTCCTGCTTTAGGACCTGTGTCACAAGTAATCCTACACCGCGAAAGTACCCTCAGTGTCCTGCTTCCTACACCCCCAACAAAAATTCTCAGCGTCCCTGCTAGAGTTCATCACCTGTACCGCTGTCGTGATAGTACCCAGGCGTACAGTGTCCCTGTCGTCTTAACCAGCCTGGGAAGAAGACTGCTGCAGCATGTTCGGCAATCTCCGTGTATGGGATCCGCGCAGCTTCATCCTTGAGGAATCGCCAGCGCAGGGTACTACCAGGACGGCCATCCTCGGGCAATCAGCCGTCCCCAGTCGGACCGGCATGGTGCGTTTGTTGCGGAGGGCATGGATCGCAGAAAGGAACACTGAAAAGCCCAAAAGCCAATGTACTCACAAGACTTAGCCACTCAGTCTTGATCGGCCACTTAATGTATGTTTTTTTTTTTTTTTTGGGGGGGGGGAAAAGGGCTGCTCATCTTCGTCTTGCGTGCTTTTGCCAAGCGTCGTTGTCTGCTACCAGTTGTTGCAGCTTCAAGTACCTAAGCTTCGAGACCAAAGCAGCAAAGAAGTTTCAGTGTGATTCCATGCGGGCCCCACATCCGCGGCCTCGCCGTGGATTGCCAAACGAACTGTCTATAGCTCAAAAAGAAAACACAACATTGAACAACGCATTGGTGATCTGATCTGGGGAGACATGAAAGGAGACCAAAGGAGATCCCAAATTCACCCAATCTCTATTCCTGGATCACCATCTCATCCCTTCACCTCGCTTCACTCCCTTCACTCCGCGTTTCTCGCCCTGCCGACTTGCCGCCACAGGTGACCTCGTAAAGAATTGGTCCAGCGTTTCGTGGTACCTTCCCGAACAAAGAGAAGCTCCTGGTAGGTCGGTGACGCTCAGCGAGCATTTTGGGAGGTCAAAAACACACAAGTCGAAAGGAAGCAGTCCACCCAAACATTAGAGGGTTGCACAAATCTATATAACGTATGCTGCAACCCCTGCCACCCCAAAAAAAGTAAAACTCTTCACTCTCCTATTATTTTGGGACGCTTCGATTCTAGGTGATCCTGGTTGTGGTTGGGGAGCTGCCGCGGCAGGAACCTGCAGTGCTTCGCACGGGAAAATCCTCGGAAGCTGGCGCTTCCTGTGTTTGCAAGGGTGTGTATACAATACATAAAGCTGCCAATGATCGTTGGGCAGGGTTAGGTAAGTTGAGGCGGGTAGTAATGGTAAGTAGGGTTGTTTTGGGCTTAGTGTCGTTCTGTTGCAGACTGAAGGGTTTAACGTGCAAAAGAAACCTGTCGCAAAAGACGTATTTTGTGTCAAACGTGAATTAATGATATGATACAACGCTTCCTTTCCTTGCAGGCTACTTGGCACTTCGTTCCCTCTTTTGTCCTGCCTTCTTTCCGTCCTTCCTTGATGTTTTCCTTGCATTCTTGGGTGCTTCTTGCCTCAATAAATCAATAAGGAAACAAAGCAAAAACGTGACGCAAGCAAAAGAAGCCAAAGGAGCAGGAAGTACAAAAGCAGCAAAGCCAAGAAGCAGGAAATGCAATGGCCAAAGAAACCAAGGAATCCCACAACATAAAAACAACATAAAACAAAAGACATACATTATCTGGACAAATTGCCTTCCGTACTAAAGCCCTCACATCTGGACATCATCAACCCCTCCGAAAATACTCATGATTCAGACTATGCATTGTTCAACATAACCAAACAAAACAAAAAAAGCACTATCTTTGGCTGGGTTTTGCTCCCTCCAACATAGGTATGTTTATCTTTTGGTGGTTACATACATCCACCCTTGTTTTGAGATACAGTTCTTTGGTATTTTGCTAAAAGACTGTTACCTTTGACTGCTAGTGCGACCACTCAGATTATGTGGCATCACCAACCATCAAACACCTAGGAGTCGTGTCCTGAAAAAACCACCTGAAAGGAGATGCCTTTCTTATGGCACACATTCTTGATCATGTCGGCGGTTTGGGTGCAGGTCTAAAAACAATCAAACAAGTATCATATGCAGTACTAACAGTGACATCTAGGACCTAGGTCATCTACTCTGAATTACTGCAATCCAGGTTCAGATCATGACCGAGAAGACTGGAGTCTCGGTGAGTTTTACATGACCTGACCCGGTGAGGACCGAATCGCTTCAACCAATACATCAGGGGGCCCTCGAAAAAGCGCGGTCATCTTGAAGGTCCTGGATAGAATGATATTGATATAACCCGTACACTCCGTGGGAATGTACCTAGAAAAGGACGTGATCGAACAAATTAAGGGGTCAAGAAGAAGGTCTTTCTCTTCCAGTTCCCCTGGAGTGTCAAACAAAGTACAGTAATCCATTCACCATCTTCCCATCTTCGAGCTTTCGACCTGAGCCCCCGCCCTCCTCGCCCTCGACCCGCTCCTGAGCCCTTCGCTGGGAATAGCGGACCTAGTGGAAGATGAGGACTCGTGACATTTGATGACACGTGTAGCCATGCTGAAAAGTTGGATGGCGAGTGTTTGGGCAAAAACAAGTTTTTGCAAATCATGTAAAGGTTCACTCGGTGAGTTACAGTTAGAAGATACTTATCCATCGGAATGGTCGAGTTCTTCCAAGAATACACGCTTTGAAGACCAGCAAAAGACCTGCAGCTGAATTCAACGCTTTGGTTCGTGGTTGAGTCACCAGCTTTGTCGGGTCATAAGCTGAATTGGTCATAAGCTGAATTATATCATTCACAAGCATCATCTCTTTTTGTTGGGCAAACAGGAGCACTGCTTCCCTTTTCTCCTTTGCTTCCCTTTTCCTTTGATCCCTTACTTACATCACATTTTATTGCGTCTAATTATCTACATTCATCCAATCATAACAGCGCCACAGCGTGCTGGCTAGCCTGAATGTAAGGCATTTGAAAGAAGGAGATCTGCCCAGTGGATGTGAAGTTATTCTGCATGGAAAAATCAAAGGCCATGGAGTAGTAGACTCGTTGCATGTCGTCCTCAGTGGTTCTCCAAGACTGCCTTTCGCAGGCGTCAAATGGTGTTAGTGACTCAAGACAACGATCGGATCGATCAAAGCAACGCCCAATGACGCCGGCCAACGCCGCAAAAGCCAGTGGCAACGCCGGTGGCAGTGCAGGTCCTTTACGGCTTAAATTTCCTTTGCTAGTAATTACAATGAAATTCTTCTTGTTACTACTAGTAAGGCACTTGTTACTAGTAGTGATGCACTTGTTTC
Source organism: Porites rus (assembly GCA_964035705.1). Taxonomy (NCBI): domain Eukaryota; kingdom Metazoa; phylum Cnidaria; class Anthozoa; order Scleractinia; family Poritidae; genus Porites; species Porites rus. Next base: position 5,079 of record CAXIVM010000773.1, read on the forward strand.
TAGTAGCGTGGCACTTGTTGCTAGTAGCTACGGCTTAAAGTCTATTCTACAAGACGTATCCTTCCTTATCACATTTGAGTGGACATTGAAGTGCTCAGTTGGTGACTTCTACAGAGAAGTGTTCAGAAAAAAAAAAGCAAATGAATTGCGTCCCCAAACATGTTCATCACGCTTGTTCCAGAGTCGGGTGATCTCCCAAGATCAACGTTAAAACAGGCAATGCCTCTTCTCAAAAAACACATCTATATAGGAACCCTGAGATCATTTCCAGTTAGAGCTTAATTATTAATCTATATATACGTCCTTTCCTTGTGCACATGAATAATTAGATCATATCGGATCCAAACAAAAGGCTGATATGAGCTGGCGAGCTCTGCCTAGTGGCTTGGATCAAGAAGGCCTTGCCATTCCCAAACTTCCCAAAAGTGCGAAGCACCTGTTCATGGACCCAGCGAACATTCTCAGGGAACTCCAATGGCAAATCCAAATCCTCCAAAGATCCGACGCGAATCGATGCAAAGCGAAACAGGTCTCTTGGTCCAGTGTGAAAGACATGGCAAAACGGAAAACACCCCTTTAGCCCATTAAGATCCATCGAGCAATGGTGGTCTTCTGTAAAGACAGGTTTTGGGGTGCGACCCACACGACATCACACCACCATATCGACCATACCTGTACCAACTGCCTTGATACAAACTCCACGGTCTTTGTAGATATTCCCACTTTTCCCAGTCTCCTGAAAGGTCAGGCAGTGTGCCAGCAAGGGCAGCGTGGGCTCCGCTTGGTGCAAAATCAAGCAAACCCACAAAGGCCTTATAGGCGATCATGTCTGACTGTCACCGGTTCGACCCAGAGGTATAATTCTCGCATGGACAAGTTCTAAACCTACCACTAACTGGAGCCCCTCCTTACAATACAAACCAAAACACACAATAGTCATAAATATATACATTCTATGGATAGTTAAACTTACATTTCTGGACACCTTCTCAACCGACCCTTGCTGTGATCATTGTTCTTGGCTGTTGCTATAGGTGCAAGTAACTTTCTCCTGCCCAAGTAGCCCACCACACACCAGCACTGAGCCTCACTCGAATGCTGAAAACAACATAGAAAACCATATGCTTACCCAGTTCCTACCCAAAAGTGTCATCTTCCTATTGGGGTGCGAGAAACGAAAGGCGTATGATTCCAATGGAATTGGTATATATACGTCTAGGCGGAATAGCAACAGTGCCGTGGGGAGAAAAAACACGCAAATAATTGACCCTGTTAGTGCCCATACAAATCTGACAAACAATGTAATTGACATTATTTGAATTTTGAAACTACACAACATTTGCCTCTTCAACTCTCCCCACCTACAATACTTCCCACCCTGGCAGGGGACGCTCAGCCTTCAATAACCTGCCTGCGCTATGACAGGAACCTTGTGGGAGCACAATATGTAAACCAACTCTTGCACAAATATCAAAACAACACATGTGGGACCGTAGGAAAAAGCACCAATGTCAAAACGTGCACAAACAACACATATAAAGAAAAAACCATAAAGGATATGTTTGTTTCTCAGGCGAGGAGCTAGTCTTCAACCGTGTCGCCAGTTGCTTCAGAGCTCCCCTGACCACCTCGAAGGTCACTCGCTGCCAGTCACAGCAGTAGCCGTCAATGAGCTCCAAAGGCCTGAATGTTGGCTGGACGAATCGGGGCCGAGCAATGAATTTGATGTTAGCAAACTTAAACGAAACAACGAAACAACACCATGGGCGGCTGTCAAAATGTTTTTTTCCATATTCAGCTCTAAATCGCAATTCCGTGCTACCAGCGGATCCTATCTATCTTGTGCGCATTGGCCTTCTCCCAAGCACCCTGAAAGGAGCCTCAACTCCGGTGCTTCCAACAAGAAAGGCTCCACCAGCGGCCGGAGCTCATGGGACCTCGACACGGTGTGTGGGCAGTGTGTTTTCGCATTTTTCAGTCCAGGTGTTCGATGAACACTTTCCAGCAATTCCGAAGGAGTGGCGTTGAGATGTTTTTTCGTTCCATCCAGTGAGTGGATGTGCTGAACACCTTGATGGGCACTGAGCACCCTGATCCTCCATATGTAATTAGGAAAAACAAGGACACGTGGAACTGCTGAGCTTGAACTCTTCGAGTTGAATTGCGTGGATGTTGCTTTTGCATGCGCCAATTGCCCAATGGGGTTCACTGGAGTGTTCTTTCCAAGCGAATGTGCTGTGGAGTTCGTGCTCTGAGGATGACCCATGTTCACTTCTTCACACATGTTCACACACACACAAACAGGGCAATATAGGGCATCAATCCTCTCAAATCCTCTCACAGATCTACGCCTTTTCCGTTCGCCCCCCCCCCCGCCTGGGCAGGTTGTAGCCGCCCAGGGGCGCCGCCCAGATCTGCATCGCCAAGGCTGGGAAGCGCCAGAGCCTCGCGGGTTCCGCGCTGCGTGTTTCTTATGTTAGAACCGTTATAAGGGCGCCTTATAAAAGGGCGCATATATAAGGGCGATATACGCTTATGTATTACGGTTCTTCTTAACAACGCCTTACGTATTTCGGGCACATATATATATAATATAGATCAGTTCTTTGGATGTGTAATGCAGGCCAACCTGCATTTTTTGCTCCAGCAGTATATGCCTTCTGGGACCAAAGAGATTCCTCTAAAAAGGCCAAAGGGGTGAGCATTAAAATATGACTTCCCAAAGACCCCCCTGGGAGAAGGGAATTAGACCAGTCTACCCATTGCTAGGGGATCTCCCGCCAAGGCTTAGGCGTGGGACGGCGTGGGGGTCTGGGGGAGAAGCGGAGACAAAGAGAAGCTGCCCATGCTTTCAATTTGTTTCATTTGGTCGGTTTCTCCTGTTTGGTTGTTTGTTTTATTGTTTGGTTGGTTGGGGCTGAGAGCATCTGAGAGCTGCAACTGGTGTTGGCACACTTGGTACTGCCGATTAGAAAGAGGGATTAATTCCTTTTAATTGAACATGATAGGAACTCAAAGAACTTATAGGACATTCAACCTTATTTTCGGAGGTCTTCCCCTTGATCTCCTCCAAGGTACAGTAGACCTGCCACAAATTCCGTCACATACCACACAGGCATAGCGAAGAGTGCCACCTGTCACATTAAATTTTGAAACACTTGATCGTCTGGTTCATCTGATACTCGTGACAGCCCTCGCTGGTTCGTGCATACACAAGTGCCAAGAGATGCTGGTGACTTGGCAGATATGACCCAGTTCTCTGGACTGGTGCAATTTTAAGCACTGTATATTCAACTTTGAACAGGAGTTGTGTTTGCCGACGTCCCTTGCATGTTCAGCATGTCTTCCGAAAATATCAAGTATTAAATATATCAAAACAAAAGGCCATCATCGGCTCATAATTGAACGGTTTGTTTCTGGGTGTCTGGATGAACTCCCAAAATGCGGATTCATGGCCGCTTCAACAATATTTTTTTCGCAGAACCGAGCCGAAGTGAAGACAAACCGATACCGAACCGTCAGGGTATGCACAATACCGAGCCGATACCGAACCGAAGCATTCACGTAGAAGCCGTACCGCAACCGAACCGAGCCCCCGAATGTGGAAAAAAAAATGTCGGGGCCTGAAAAGTGTTTTCCCACATGTGCCTTTCCTGTGGGATTTGGGCGCTGGCTTCTGTGAAGCCTCTGGGATCTTTGAGTGGTCGATCGGCATGGTAAACAATCACTTCTGTGAACTCCTACAATGACTGCGGAAAAAACTTTTCGGGGCCTGAAAAGTGTTTTTTTTTCCACAAGTGCCTTGCTTGTGTGAAAAGGAGCTAAAGGAAAAACATCCGAATTGATGGTCATGGCCCTGGCCCTTGCCACAGGTCTTTGGTCACAAGAGCAATCGCGTAGCCTTCGCAAGTGGCGTCTTTTTCGCACGTGGCTAGCTTGTGCCCGAAACTATAAACAAAGAAATTGCATTACACAAAAAAACTTTCCAAGGTCCGAAAAGTTGTTTTCTAAATATGTGTCTCCGCCAGGCTCCGCCACCGTTGAAAAACCGAAAACATGTTCAATACATCATACGAACCGAACCGAAACCGAACCGATCCCAATACATGTCAGCAATAAATACCGAAAAAATATCGCAACATGCGCGAACCGAACCGAACCTAAACAGCCATGCGGATTAAAACTTTTAAATGGCCCATGTTAGTTAAATAACTAATCTGTTGAAGGCAAAACTGCTGAAGTGGAAGGCCCGGTGTGGGAACAGGAACCTCAATTTCGTATCACTTCTGCTGCGAGGAATGTGCGAATCCACGGGAATTAGGATGTCAAAGGGAAAAGTGAATGTTCAATCTCAAATCGTCAAGGGGGTGGGAATCATATATTGTTTTCCCCAAAACTATTCCCACACCCTGAATTTGTGACCCCTTTCATGTTCAATCATGTTCACTCGGATCACCTCCACTGGCCGGCCGCGCACCACTGGGCGAGGGCTGTTGGCGTAGCTGGTCAGCGCACCCGTGGCAAAGCCCAGCGCCACCTCATGGTGTGCGGATGGCATAGCTGGTCAGCTCACCAAATGGCATGGAAACAATTATTAACTAAATACAAAACACGCCGGTAAACTCCACCTGCACGAAGCTGATTGTCGGGCTTCCACAATTTGAGCTGATCTTTGGTGCCTCAAACTACACTGGAAGGTCGGATCCCAAAGCTCTACAACGCACAGTCTACACTGCACAGGCATCAGGATCGGAAATCTTCGTTTTCGACTCTCGACCAGCAGGAATTCAGTTATTTGTCCGAGGTAACTTGACCTCCGATTCCAAAAGTTCAAAATCTGTGCGCAGGACTCAGGACAGACATATGAACAAGTAGGCAATATATCGTTGCTTCATGTCTATGTTCTTTCTGTTTATATGTAATGACAAGCAAACAACATATCGTTGTTTGATGCTGATGGTGTTTACATGTGTCTACTCCAAGTTAAGTCGGCAAACGCCATTCTCTGAGTCACGTTCCGCCTGATAGCTAACATGGAAGGGATATTGTCAACAACTTCACAGTCTGCGCACTTTACTGTGCTGCGATAAAGAGTAAAAGACTTATGCACTCGAAAGCAAAAATGCCCTTCTCCAACGCTTGGTCAGAAATGCGGCTCCCTTTGCGTTGGAGTAGTGTATGGATCTACTGATCCCACCTGTCCTTGGTTGCCCTTAGCACTGTGCTACCAAGCAACCGTGTGCCAGGCAGAGTTTTCCTCCCCACCGGATCCGGTCACGGGATCATGGTTGGGCTAGGTATCTAAAGGAAAAGTTTCCTCAGCAAGCAGGCGAGGGATAATAAAGATATAGTATCTTCACAAGGCCTGGGAGTACAGGCAGTCAATCATCTGGCGTGAAGCCTGCAAAGTTCGAATGAGATAGTTCATCCGCTGTAGCCGGCGGAGGCGGGAAGTAGAAACGGGCCACTGCTCCTTCGGAGTGGTTTCCTCTTTCATCACGGCGTCCTCATCCCCCACCAGATCGGGGCCATAGGCACCCGCAGCGCAGGAGGCAAGCCATGCTTCATTTCCAGCACATGCATTGTTTTTCCCTGCCCCTCAACCTGCGCCTGGAGGTCCAGGCTGTCCACCTTGACCTGACACTACCTCAGTGTCCTCCAGGAAAAGAAAGGAGCTCTCAATGGTCGCCCAAGACGCCATGGCAGTGTTCGGATAAAAGATGCGGTCGACTCCAGTCGACCCAGCTTTTTCACGAATTGAAGTGCAGGGGAGCGTTTTGCTTCACTCACTTGAGCCCCAAATGTCCCGGTGGAACATTTTAGTGTCTTATCGTGAACAAATGAAGGCCAAATGCAAGGATCATTTTAAAAAAATGAAGAGGCTCTTCGATCTGGAATGCTTTTCTATTTTTGATCCGAGTTTGATCTTATGACATTTGCCTAGGCGACTTTCTTGGTTCTGAAGGTCTGCCCAGGTGTCCATCTTTGCGGTCCCTCTATTTTGGGGACCCCCTATTCAAAACACAACGCCGGAGTTGTTTTATCAGGGGGGCTGTGTTTGCCTTTTAAAAGGTGGACAGGATTTTTCATCGATATGTAGGAAAGCTCACTGTGTTCCCATGTGTTTCCCACACAATGTTGCTGAGCCTTCCGCATGCTTCCTAATAATTCCTAACCATCCGCAAGAATTGACTCACAGTCAAGTGCGCAGCCAAGGGACCTTCTTCTCCACGGCTCGCCGAAAGTGGGACGACAACGACAAAGCATGCCATAAATTCTGACGAGCATTCTGATACCTTGGAACCGTGGTTCGTTGTAGGGTGGTTGGCTCAAAAAAGCAGCAACGTTCTCCGGTTGGTGGTACAAATATCAACGAAACCCGAATCATGATGGGCTCTTCTTGGGTCTTGACCAAACACGAAAGCATACGAAAGCGTGCTCTCAGTGGACAGGAACCAAACTTCTGCAGAACGTGGAGGAATATAACACTAAATGAACGTAGGATTGCAAACATGAATGACAATGACTGAAAGCTGATTTCAGCGCAGCAACAAACTCCCCATCTTGCCCCATTCTTGATTATATTATATATTATATAAGCCTATCATGAGGAATCATTTCATGTCAGCCATAGGCACTCGGAAGGGAGATCCTCTGCCATCCCTCGCCATGCTCTGAAGCTCCTCGACATCTCCGGTGGCCGCGCGCCACTGCTGGGCAAGGGCGGATCGGTCACGCCCACCCTGGGCTGCACGGAATTCGGTGAGGCCATCGAGGCCATCGAGGCCATGCACCCGCGGCTGTCGCGAATGAGGCCACTCTCGTGGTGAACCATGGGCTTTCCACGGGTTTTCTCCCTGGTTCTTCTCTGCAAACCCCAATGGCCAATATGATTCCCATGAGGTCTATGGGGGTGGCCGGTGGTGCACCTGGGTGTCTTTTTCCAAGACCACTCTCGTTCCATCTCGTTCCCTTCCCGGAACCCCCAACCACCACCTCGACATCCATCCTCGGCCTCAGGAGGTTCACATCGAGGTCGAGCGAGAGCAATCCCCAAGTTTCTCGATCCAAGAAATCCATCTCCCGACAGGAGCCCAGCATCTGCGAGGCCAACATCAAGTCCTCCGCGGATGATATTGTCTAGACGGTCCGAGGGGCGGATGCGGCAATCGGATGTGAGGCGAGTTCCAAGGACATTCGGACATTCAGTATGAGATCCGGGTCGGAGCCTTTGGTCCCGCCAACCGGCGACCCTCTACATTGGAACCAACTCTGATGCTGAGATGATGGTAGTCCAGCTTGAACCAAAAGTGAAAAGAAGCGGTCGCAGCCAAGCTTCGGCAGAAGCATCGGAAGTGGAGCTTGTTTGCGCGCTTGCCAAAGAACCAGCTCGGATGTACAGGGCAACGACATATCCAAGATAGCAAAAATCACGTTTCCAACGCACAAAGTCCTCCTTCTCCCAAACTTTGTCATCTTTCGGCAAGGTCAACAAGTGATATGGATGGAACCCGCCTTTGGTATCATTTGCCAGTACTCCTCGGCTCACATCTACTGATACACCACAATTGTGTGACACCTGCACTCCCTCCGTGGTGATTTTGGAACCACTCAACATGCTCAGCCATTGCTGTGCAGGAATCCTCCAGCGCTTGATCAAAGCCCGCGCTGTCCTCAGATCTGGTGCGCCGCCACGACGAAACGAGACCCCAGATCATTCAGATCTTCAGGTGCTAACTTGACCTCTGGAAACAGCCTGAGTCGATCTAAGTCATTTGAGTCTCATGCCGGCCTAGTCGACTCAGCAGTCCCTATAGCTAGCTATCCAATGGAGATCGACTACCCCGTAAACGGCGCACCCCTGGGTGACCACGTCAACGGCGCCCCTTGGACTGGTACAAATGCCACCATTCTTGTGCCTTCCAACTCCACAACTCCAAATGACCGAACCCGTCACGCTCAGTGTACTTCTGGGAAGAGGCATGCTGCGCCATGTTGCGTTAAGCTTAAACACGCCACCCCAGGGTATGGTCTGTTCGGTGATGCCATGATGATAGCTACTCAGGTTTTGAATCCAGTGTCAAAACAAAGGAGAGTTGTTGTTATAGAGTCGTTTCCAAACATCTCAGATTGACAATCGCTCCAATACATGACGAGTGGAGGACAAAATAAGTTGCTTAGCTATCTACCAAATTACCCCTATTGGTGGTCAGTCGTAATTTGGACACTTGACCGAAAACATTATTTGGCCCCCCCTATTGTCTTTTTAATTCAATAGGAACACACAATTAGGCAACATCATGAAGCATCCCTTCTTCAGCACTCTTGCATAGGATCGCTACTAATTTTGTTGGAACACATCTTTCGAGCAACTCACGTGTGATAAGTGATAACGTTCTATCTCTCGGCTCAACCATCGACAAACCTATCCTGTGTCATGTGGATACCCTGTGAGTCCAAAGGCGTTGTATTAACTTGGCAGTTTAGGTAAGTCGAAAATTAACTTAGCAGTGCTCTGGAGGCGAAGCTATCTCAGCCAAGGCAAAGTTCGAAGCCTTCTTCTGGTTTCCATTCCCCCATGTCAATGGCGAATTCAATCCACGGCGTCCCACACCAAGCTTCTTCACCAGCTGCGGATCCGTATGAAGCTCCACGTCCTTCGCCACCACGCGCGCCCGGAAGGAGCTCCATTCCGAGGATCCATGGCAGGCAGCCCAGTCGGACCGTGGGACTGGTGCCACCGTGGCCAAGAGCAAGGGCCCAAGAGACCCGCGGGCCATCTGCGAGCCCAAGAGGAAGAGTTCCGCGGCGCAGCATCTTTCAGTCGTGACCGGTGCCGACATGATCACTTCAACATCAGACGACGAAAAACGCCTCGACGACTCATGAGAAAAAACGTGTGACATGTGTTTTAAATGTGTTTTCATGTGCATGAGATTTTGGACGTATATATTGGCAGTGCGTTTGTGACGTTTAACATCATTTAACTAAACATGTCTCGGTTCACATCAGTTCACCGTCTGACACTCGGACACCTTGGATGATGCCCGCTATAACCCTGCCGGCTAGCGGCTAGCTAGCTAAAAGCAAATGCTTTTTGGGGGGGCATCTTGCTGATGCTTCGGCTATGAACGAATCAACACGAAGGTTTGATTGGTTTCTTAGGTTTTGATCTTCAAAGCCTTCAAGAGGCTTCAAGATGCTTCAAGAAACGAAACCCAGGACCCGCAATTTGTGTGGTCTAGTCTATGTGTTCTTTGCAAAGGGGAGTTTGGGATCACTCCTTGAGCTTCTTCCGGTAGAAGAAGTCATCAGCCCAAATAGGCCTGTCCAGGTCGCTCTGCCGTCTCTGACGCCGAACGGCTTGCCACTCGATCTGGGTCAAACTGCTTGCAACAGACTTGGGAATCAACAGACTGACGGGAGCTTTGGAGAATATGATCTGTTTGATATGGGTTAGCTGGTTCTGACATCTTATAGTCCTAGGGCAAGCAATGAGTGAGTCGTGATCCGTCCTGCTTTCCAAGTGAGGATGAATCTACATGTCTTCTGCCCTAGGTTTTAGTCTTAATTACATTACACGGTTTTACTATTACTTGTCGCATAATTCCAGTCCAACCCCCACAACACATCATCCGGACTCGGCGACTCGGCTGTTGTTGCTATGCGATATCTGTGGGTAACACACAGTGACATCATTGACAAAGCTTGACTTAATGAAGCAGTACCGTGCTAGAATGACAGTGACTTCAACGGCTGACCTAGTCCTAGTCTCACCAACTATCGAGCTGCAGACCACAACATTCGAATCTACTACACCAGCATGAAAGCAAGGTTCATCCCAAGGCTCAGGTCTGTCGGTAACCAAATGTCTCGACGTGAGAGATCAATCATGAAACCTCGCGCTCGGACCATAAACCTCGCCCCATGGTCCAACGTTGGAAGCGTCTGGCGTTCCATCGGTGCGTCTGGTGCGCAAACGGTCACCGCTCGACGGGGTCCCCAAAGGCCTGTTGGACTCTGTGGTCGGAGTGCTCTTGGGGGCTCTGGCCAGATTCACTTTGATCCTGAGCCCGCGAAGTCGCTGAGGTCGGAGGTCCCCAATCACTGTCTACTGTTGATCCCTTTTTTTCCGTCCGGGACCTCCTCTTTTGGCGTCAGGGCGGCACTGTGATGCTGCGTAGCTCGGTTCCTACATATAGACTTATATTCTTCACTGCTTTGTCATGTTTACATCTGGTCTATAAGGACATGAATGTCTCATCTCCGACGGAGCCATATATGTCTCATCGATTCTCATCTCCGCACGCAGCGATGCTTCATACGTCATACCCACGCACGCAGCCACGCACGGCTCCGATGCATGCTCCGATCCGCAATGCTCCGATGCTCTCTCTCTCTCCATCTCCGCATCCGAGGGGCACTCGCCCATAGAGCTCCGCATGGTGCATGTTGTCAATGGCATCCTCCCGACTCGAGGAACTCACCGCGCTGATCCGATCGAAGGAAACCGGTGACGGTCGCGGCACGTCGACACGACGAGTCCGAAGGGTTGGGGCCCGAACGGTTCACGGTTCGGACGCGACGGTTCTCGTCTTCAGACATGGTTGGAATTGGGTGAGAGAGAGGTTGCAAGTGCGAGACACGGGTGAGACACGAGTGCAAGAGGAAAGAGGAAGAGGGTTGGTGGACTGATTGTCAGGATAGGGAGCCTTGTGACACTGTGAATAATTTAAGGTCTCGATCTGGGAAATCTACGAATTGCCACAGTTTGACATGCTCAATTGAGATGTTGGAACTGCCACCCACCCACTTACCCACCCCTCCCCTAAAAGACCGCCCATTCATGCCACTTCAATCAATTCACCACAGAAATCTACATACACTATGCACCACCAAACACCACAAAGAACAAAGAACACAGGCACCAGCTCAAACAAATGCAAAAAAGAACAGCCTCTCAAAAGATCTCAAAAGGAAAGGACCCGAACAACCAAAAACCAACCAACGACCCCAAAAACCCGGGTCAATGCGGTCGCGCGCGGCCACGCACCGCCCCGGGACCTCCCCGTCGCCGCGGTCACCTGCGCGTCGTCGAGCTCCATGAACTCCACGAAGCCGAAACCTCTGTGCCTCAGGGGGTCAAACGGCGATGAGTCGAACGCCGAGGAGAGGATAGGGGAGACAAATAGGGGTATACTTGTACAAGTGTTTCAGGGTACAACTAGGCATAGTAGATGATAGTATATAGGGGTTCAAACAGTAGTGGGGATGGTGGTTTCTACATGGTGGCAAACATGGTAGTTCTACCAGCAGTCACGTTCGACGGGGGGGGTGCCCGGTTCCGAATGGAGGAAGGAGGTAGTCGGCGCCCATGATCCACGGCCACTGGATGGGACTACAAACCACACCGACATCTGACTCCTGGTACAAGTATAATGTATACTCACTTAGTTATCTGATATTATCTGGATGCCATATTATGCCTCGGAAATCTCAAGGGGTGATGATGGCAAGTATTTTTAGGTCAGGCGAAAACGGGTCAACAAAAAGGTCACCTGATGACTGTCGGACACCAACCACATGGCCACAACTCTTCCGTAATACATTTGCACCGGGACCCCGACTTACCAGTCTTCAAGTCTAAAGGAATCTCGACCTTGGCTGAGCAAAACAATCGCCACTGAAGGACGCAGTGAGGATGGCACATGCGCAGTGGTCTCACGGAAAAGAAGCAAACAACTCAAAACAACACACATTAACATAACAAATATGATATGAGATCAATGTGTACGGTCACATCTGTGATGATCTGTGATGTAGGTAACTGGTTTACACCGCGCTTACACTCAACTACTACACAGAAGCTCTCTCTCTCTCTCTCTTTGCAGGCATCTAAGATATAGATTGACTATAGCTTGACGAAACTGGACTGTCGACCAGTTCATTGCCTGGGGCGTGGGGCTTGTCAGAGACTCTCTCACCTCTCGCTAGGTGCACCGGGCCGTTTTGAGCTCTCCAAATCTCACAAAGGCTTCTTCCAAAACCTTCCGGTCGACCTGGCCGGCTCGTCCCGCCGAAACGATGCCAGCAGCGGATGAGATTGGATTGGAGTCGTCCCAGCACCCAGGAAAGTCGAGTCCCACAAGAGACTGGGATTGACACGAATGAATATCTGAATTTATGTTACACACATCTCAATATCTTCTCGATAATTGTGTTACAAATTGAGACGAATTAATAGCAAGGTAGCCTTGCAAGGTTGACGCAATGCACTTGGGTTTGGTGCTGTTTTCAAGACACTTCGAGCATCGCTTGTCTACAGCATGTAACTTAGAGTGTCCTAAGATGTCCTTCTTTTGCGGGCCGATACACCCTGATTTGGGGGTGCCAACTCCGGACCACACCAGTTCACCACATTCCACCACATCTGAAACGATGTTCATCAACAAACTGCCTGCTCATCAAGGCCACCAACGTAAACGGTGCGCTTCAGGATGTTCTGGCCTAGGCACGTTGATGTGTTTTTTCGCACTGATATTGGTGAACGGTTGTTGGACCATTGAAAGCGGTAGTGCTCCACTGCATGCTAAGACTCAGCATCCTGTCTACAGTCTACATCTCAAAGCAACACACCTTTCATGTTAATTCACTGGTGGTGCCAGGCTGTGATATGCAAGGTCCCTTGTTGTTGTTGTTGTGCCCATAGCCAAGATTCCGTTGGACACCCGAAGGTGGCACAATAATCCAGTCCTTTGCCTGGATTCTGCAAAAGTTGTCATGGGATGATTGGCTTTGGTTGTGTCGCAAGGTAGGCATCCCCTACATTCCCCTACCAATTTGGTTGTGTCGTAGGTGAGCCCCCAATCTGTGGTGTGTGTGTCTGCGTTAGTCTTTCCCTTGAACCAAGAGTCAGGGAACAACTTCCCTATCCTATTGCCTCGACCTTTTGAGACACTACCAGCAATTTGGATGATACAGTTTCACTCTGGCACTGGCAAATGATCGGCACTATGATCGGTCATTCCTGGGCCTGGAAGTTCACCCTCTTCCACATGGGTTTCCAGGGCGGAGTAGAACCATCCATAATGGAATGATGCCTCTCGACACTTTTGGGTTCTACTTACTTCCAACAAACCAGCGATGCCGCATACCACCGTCACCACCGTAACCAGCCTTCCCAGTACGCGCCGTAACCACGTGCCGCCAGGCTGCTTGCCATCCCTCTATTGGTGGCGCAGCCCGCGTCTTCCCGGTTTGAGCCCGGTCCGCCGGTCCGTGGGGCTTCGTCGCTTCCCAATGAGCGGAGCCCCGGGGTCGGGCTAAGGGTTGGCAGGATGAACGAAGCAGGGCATGGGTGGATGGTTGGTTGGTCAACAACTCGACTTTCAGGATGAATGATCTTTTTCAGAGGTGCCCATCAGTGCCGGAGTTTTTTGTATGGCTTCAACTTCAGCGCTTCTCATGTTTTGAGCCCTTCTCAGTGAGTCCGCGTACATGCCACACACGCACACACACATACTGATTCTTACCTGATACACTGCGCATCACTACGCAAATCCCATGGCAGGCGATGGGATTCAGATTTGGGTTGTCTTGCAGGCGCCAGCCCAGCGCGCCGTGGCGTCGTTTCGGATTCTTTCAGGGGTCGTCTTTGAGGGGGTTGGTCTGTTGCCAATTTCTGCTCCTCGCGGCCGGCAATTTCTGGGGCCCGGGAGCTTTAACGCATCTGTACAGGGGGGCCCTGTGAATCTGAGGACGCCGCTAGTTTTGTCATTGGATGTGCATTCAAAAGCAAAAGGTCGGAGAAGATTGTCAACTTATGTCGCGCCTTTTTGGGTTTGACAAATGAAACCTCCGTTTACCTCAGATTCACCAGGGCCAAGCTACTGTGCACATCAGCCAGACTTCCTGCACGGCCTTGTTCTTCCTTCTTCGAACAGTCACCTGAGCGGTGTCAAAAACCATCCGGAACTTTTATTAAGATTATAACAACCTTTCGCCAATCCCTTCGCAACTCTTTCGCGGCTGCATGTTTTGCTTTCGCCGACCCACTTCACCCGACAACCTCTTTAGCTAACCCTTTCGCCGAGTTTCTGCTACTTACATCTAAGAAAAGTATCAGCATGTATCAGCAAAGGGGAATCATTCCTAATCTGCAACCACTGCTTTCGCCACATCTTCGCGAACCTTTCGCCAACCTTTCGCCTGGTTATCATGAATCTTTGGATGACATGCTTTGTACTGAAAACCTCTTCGCCAACCCTTTCGCAACAAAATCCATTCATCAAAAAATCAGAGCCTTTCTCCAAACCTTTCGCCAAGCTTTCCCCAACTGCAGTTTTCCTTTCGCACAGATTCATAATCTTAAGTCCTACCTAAATTCTTTCATAGAGGTTTATGACGTTGCTCACCTGGTGCAGTGCAGTTTCTGCGCTTCCAGACCTGTTGGGCCTCAGCGGCCTCGACCTGTTTTCCAGTCCCAAGTTCCCTCCGTCCTCGGCACGTCGACGCGGCCCCCGAAGCTCCGTGCGTAGCACTGGTGTTTGCGAAGCTACGTCGAGTCAAATCACGCTGCTTGACCGAAGCCCGGCCCCAAACACAAAAAACAGATCATGAAGACAAGAGTACAACTGTAGACAACTGTACACTGTAGACCTATAATCAATAATTCAGTTGGCTGTGAGTGGCTAAAGACTTGGTCAAACTGTGTGTGTAACTTGGACTGAGGGATCCACCACTGGTTCAAAGCTCCAAGGCACTCCTCTTCGGCCACTTCCACTCTCATGTGCTCGACCAAGTGCTCCTCGCGAGCCATCCTCTTCACGCGCACGGTGGCATAGACCACTGAGACCAACAAGCTGCAAAGCAGCACGCCTCACGCAAAGCAATCCACTGGAGATGCTGCACGGCTGGATTGCTGCGAGTGCGCCAGTTTTGGTGTGGAACTTAGCTGCTTGAGGTCCTAGTCTCATCAGTCTTCCCAAACCATTCCAAACAAATGGCTTCTTCCACAAACCTTGAATGATGTTCAATTAGTTTCAAGCAATTGAAAGGCCCACACCGTCACATAATATCACGTAGCGGCCATGTTCGGGCTGCAGGTGGTATATGTTCCCTTGATGTCCCTTCTATCTGCCCCGTCTTTCTGCGCCTAAACGCTTGGAATTTACACATGCCACGTGCCGAACGACACCGGAGTGCCAATGACACCCGAAACCGATCTAAGGCGTGAAGTATTGGAAACCCAAAGGCTCCATGGTACATGATCTCCTCAAGTATATAGTACTATTTTTTGTTGACTTTCGTGGGGTAGAGGTCGACTTTGGACCACGCTTTTCACCCTGCCTGCCAATTTTGTGAATCTAATCTCGGCTGCACATGAATGATCGCAAAAAAAAGCACTGAACAGGTCGCCCTGTTCTGTGTAAATCATCGCGCGCGAGCAAACGAGAATCCTTCAACCCACGACCGAATCGTTCACGGAATGTTCCAAGGCTTGCCTGCTGCGAACTTTCCCATTGACCTCAGTTTGCGGGAGGGGTCATGGAACATTGCCAACGAGTGGACGACCGTGCCAACAGGTGAAGATCGGACACACTGGTGGACCTCAGGGTGGCACCTGGTGCCTGCGGATCCGTGGATCTGTCATTGGGTGCTGCTTTTCGGTGTGTTTCTTTTTGTTTACATGGCCAGGATCCCCGGATCAGATTCAAATCCTGCGGCGGTTTGCTCCGGTTCTTCGGATGGATGCCGGTTCCGGTGTTCTGTCTTCCGGGTTTGGCGTTCTTCCGGGCATCGGAACAGGACGGAGAGCGAGACTCTGGAGTCTTCCTGGTACCCACCTGCAGTAATATACCCAAACACGACTAATAATGGGACTGCCATATATATGCCGATCAGTTGGGTGGTTGACTGGGGGTCAATTGATCGGCATATATGGCAGTCCCATGGTGTCGCGACATCTGCCCAGCTGCTCTTGCCAGCGGGTCTCCGAGGCCATGCCCCGGAGCCGCAGGGCCATGCCGATGGTGTCCAGGTCCTGCTTGTGGCGCTCTGACAGCATGGAGACCGAGGTGCTGAGAGTGGGGTTTCAGAAAATGGATCTCATGTAGAACAAAAAGCATCATGGTTGCTTGACAGGATCAGGATCATCCCCCAACCATCCAGTATTTGGATGTATTCTTGACCGGGGTTCATGTGGATTCGCGTCCCCTCCAGCAGTCTCCACACGGCGGACCATTGTGCCCTCCGATTCCACCGCCCAAACCGGGAGCGGTCGAGGGGACCCCTGCGGCGGTCGAGCGGCGCCTGAGTCTTTCCCACCGGCTCGGCAAAGCCCATGCGACCCTGGTCAAAGTCGAAGGAGACGACAAACCTCTCCAAGAACATACCTCCCAAGATCCACAAATCCTTAGTTGGCTGAGATGAAAACTAAGCTTTGTGGATCTTGGTCTGTGGGTTTGTCCTTTCGTCTTGGAGTTGCTTCTTGGCCAACTCGTCGTTTGCAGTATGGTGCCTACTGGACATTGCAGGATGCGTTTAATTCATATACTTTGATGCTGATCTTCTCGCTGGATCGAACCATGTCCCAGTCTTCCCAAACCAGAATCTGGATCTCCCTTCCATTAGGATCCACCCTTGGCCCATCCAAGTGGATCCACTTCTGGGTCCCTCATGGCTCATCCAGGTCAAACTCAAAGGGCATCCCAGGTTGAGGGATGCTGGTGGGTCTTACAGTCCCAAGCATCATCTGCTGGCTCCTCCTCTCCGGCGGGATCCAATGGAATTTCCAGGATACCTCCCTGAGCAGTGAAAGAAACCAATGAAGCGAGCTGGAAGAGGCATTTGGGACAATCAGCTTGGGTCCAGCACTCTTGCCATCCATGGGGTGAACTCTGACATACCTGATGAAAAGGAGGATGTATAGTTCCCCATGATGACGACATGGGACTAATCACTCACTGGTGGTATTGACTCTTTAGAAGAATGACTCAAAACGGCAACCATCATCTAATGTCGGTCATCTGCAAGCATCCGCATATGAGACACATTCAATCAGTCAGGACACCAGGCCTTAATGAGGTCTCTAAACCTGATCTCTCTTTGAACCTGGGAAAGTACACGTGGGGGTCAAGAACATTTCCCCTTCACCAGCAAAGCAATCCACTCAAAACAGCGCAGGATGGTCCATGTCTCAACGTGAGTCTAGACCATTCTAGATCTGCAATCATCAAGTGCAACTCTCAGCGGGTAACCTGCTCCCTGCTGTCTGAGCTTCCATGGGCACCACCAGCTGCAACCTACGAACGTCACTACCGGGTTTGCCACAATCTTCTCGTCCTCAATACCGTGCCCGGAGCGAGGGAGGCTCGTAACCACTCAAACACCAACACACGCGGGGGTTTGCCCCAGCATCTAGCCTCATACGGTTTTTCCACGAAAAAAGCGATGAACATCAATGCTTTGAGTGAGAACAAGCGATGAATTGGGAAAGACCATGACCGAAACGAAACCTTCTAACCAGTCCCTTTTGGAGACCGTCCGATGACTTCATTTCGGATGACTTCATCTTCCATCATCACTGAGTCTTGTGGCGTCTTCCATTAAACCCCAATTCATCTTAATTGATTCAACTAAAGTCAAATGATTGAAAGAGTTTGAAAGGTGTTTAACATTGTTTAACTGTTTAATGTAGACTCTTGGATTAAAACCCCCATATGAAGAGGATATTCCATTTACAATTGGGTGCTTTATTCATCAAAGAGTCTACATTAACATACATTAACTGTGTTTGTTATGTTGTCTATTTCGATTTGATCGAACTTGGGAGTTTGAGGACGCCCCATTTCGCCCATTGAGCCTCTCCATTTCATCTCCCCCACCCGAGCATCGGCTCTTCACGTGGCCGTTCTCTGTGACGGTGATGTACCTAGAGGGAACGGCCACGGCTGAGTCGAAAGGAATGGCCGGTCCCAGCCGTTTTGCGTGAAACGGTCGTACGCAAATACGCAATCCATGGCCGGGCTCCAAATCCTTGCGTTTCCAAGCCACATGACATGAGAAACTAGAGACTTCAGGAGCACATGACATGAGGCCTGGACCTCAGTCCACCCGCTAGCGACTATGCCTACAAGTAGCTGCTCATCTGAAGTCCACATCAGTCCACCCGCTAGCACCATCGCATAACATTGGACTGTCAAACCGAGGTACAACCCCCAACGTATATATTGCTCATTGCATGCCGGGTACAGTCGTGACGCTGGCACTTGCAACCAACGTTATATGTATAATATAACCTGTTTACCACATCCCCCGACCCTTCTTTCCGGGATGCTCAACGTGGGGGCCCACCCTCCAGTTTTGTCCCGCTGGCTTCAGGCCCCCCCATGGCCCTCAAGGCTCCCCAATCACGGCCCAGGCGCTTGCACACGGTGCCATCAGGCCGCGTGCGGATCTCCTCCCTCACCTGTTCGGACAGGACGCCCTTGCCCAGCTTTCCGATACCTCGCGCGAGAAATATACATCACATCACAACACAAAATACTGCCATCATAAGTGGTTGGTGGGGCATCTACAAAACAGGGCCACAGCAAGTTGTTTGGTATTGAAGCATCTTGACCATGATCGATGGTGGCACGTGGTGGAACGACGCATGTTGGACCCAGGAAACAAGGTGGGAGAACAACCATCCTCTCTGCACAATGCTTCCGTCAGGGCAAGGGGTGCCTGTGAACATCTAGTTGGATCGGTTTGGTATCTTGATCCTTGGAGCCATGTTGGGTGCAAGAATCTGCCAACCTCTCAGGTGATTATGAACCAACACCCTTTCCCAGAACTTCCAAGGCCTCCCAGAAGGCCCCAGCTGGCAGCAAGTCATGAACCACTCATCCACCACTTATTCTTTATAGACAAACATGAGTTATGTGACCTGAAACTTTTGAACCCAAACCAAGTATCCACCATTATCCACCACTTATTCATTGGAAAAAAGCATGTCATGCGCACCTAATAATCAAGCCCAGCTCGAGCCCTCAATACTACACCAATTTGAAACCTGAATTCCACATTTCCATCACCCTAATATTTTGTTTCTCGGCAGAAACCTCCCTTATTAATCAAGCCCAGCTGTCCCCAGAAATAAAACAATATATAGTTCATTAGTATATTGTTTAAAGCTGCAATCTAAGCTGCGAATGTTCTCCCCAGCAAGCTTTGGTCCACAATCCCCTAGAAAACTCTCTGGCAAAATGCGTTCATTTTCCCCCATTAAAACTCTATCTTAAACTCTTAACGTTTTCAAGCTCACAAAGGGTACCCCTCACACAGGCCTCAGTGTTCACACAGAATCCAATCAACCATCATCCATCATAAGGTCATCACCTTTATTAAGGGGATGTGGTCTCCAACACTTTCAATCTCAAACCCTGTTGACCTTGAAGCGGGGAGGGAGGGGGCCGTTTATTGATCCGTGTGTTGGCATTGTATATGAATATAACAATGGGTTGTATGTGATGTTATATAACCTGAAACATCCTGAAACTAATCCCAAACCAAGTCACCCAAACCAAAGGGCTTCCCATCAAAGCCGGGAACTTCTCATCGAAGCCCGGGAACCCCGCTCCAAAGGGCGAGGACGCAGCGCCCGATGCGCTCGGTCCGGGTGCGCTCAGTCCGCTCGCGGCTGGGCTCGGTCCGTGGCCCAGGCCGGAGCCGCTGTGGCCGAAGCCAGGCAGACCACCGCCCAAGAGGTCGGGAAGATCGAAGGGAAGGTTGAAGCCAGGCATCTTTGGAAGAAGTCCTGCGACTTAACTTGACTTGAAGCGAGTCAGTACTGTCGGTGATATATAACTCCATTGAAAAAGACGAGTGCGAAGTCCATGGTGAGGAGATTTCAACATCAGTGAAGTGCCTTTTAAACCAAACGTGATTGTCATTGGAACACAAATGGCTCCATGGAGCCAAAAACCATCCAAAAGCATCCCAAAAGCATCCGCTCACCCCCTTGAGCGGAACACATCCTTTGCTTCGCAACGCTTCGGAAGAAAAAGGAACGAACAGCAGGGCGCCCGAGCCCGAGTGCTTTTTGTCGTAAACGCGGCGTTTGACCGACCAACCTACCGACCTCCAAGACCTCCGAAGGGCAAGGGCATGGGCATTGAGCCGCTGGCTTCCACGTTCAAGTTGTTGGGCTGCACGGCCAAGAGGCATGCCTCCCCTAAGTCGGGCCGAGTCGAAGCGAAGAAGAGATGATGGGCATGGACAAAGCATGACAAAGCATGACAAAGCCGTGATGATGGAGGGCTTAAGAAGGAAATGGATGGAAATGGTATGAAATCTGTGGTCCAGCGTTCACTAGACTGACATACTGAGCCTAGCATCTTT